>JACERR010000119.1:52500-75000 GCA_016760335.1 Gastrodia elata
GTGTACTCATATGTATATATATATATATATATATATAGACACGCACACAAACACACATATACCCAACACAAACACACACACACACACACACACATAACTCATGCACGTAAGAGCATGTATACCCAACACACACACACACACACACACACGCACAACTATATAAACACACACACTTATACATACTCACAATTATTGGGTTTACATACTCACAATTGTATATAAATATATATAGTTATGAGTACATATACCAAATATATTGATGTACACACACAGACACACACACATACATATATGTGTGTGTACACACACACACACATACATATATATATATATATATATATATATATATATATATATATATATATATATGTATAGATGGACACACACACACACATACCCAACACAAACACACACACACAACCCACACACGTATGAGTATGTATACCCAATACACACACACATGAGTGTTTGTGTCTGTATGCATGTATGTATGCATGTATGTAGACACTCTCACACACACACACACACTCAATGCACACATAAACTGTATATATGAGAGTATATATACCCAACACACATAGACACACAAACCCAACACATATAGAGATAAGTATATTTGCACACACACACACACACACACATATATGAGTGTGTGTGTGTGTGTGTGGTAAGTATCAATACACACTCTTATATGTGTGTGTTGTATTAGGTATACCTACTCATAACTATTTATAAATATATAGATACACACACGCACACACACACACACACACACACACACACACACACACATATATATATATATATATATATATATATATATATATATATGCTTATCTCTATGTGTAAGTATTTGTGTGTGTTCGTGTGCATGTTGGGTACACACATATATATACATGGATACACACAAATATACACACTTAGAGATAAGTGTATATGAGTTTGTGTGTTTATATTTTTTTATGCATACTGAATAAAAATATACATAGACACACACGCATGTGATATATAAATGTATATATAGACACACACACATAAATGTGTGTGTGTCTCTCTATATATATATGGTTGTGTGTGTGTGTGTTTGTGTGTTTATATATATATGGTATATAACACAAATATGTGTGTGTATGTGTGTATGTGAGTGTGTTGTTGTGTGTGTGTGTACGTGTGTGTCTCTATGTGCAAGTGTGTTGGGAATACATATACATACACACAAACACAAATATATAGAGATACACAAATATACATACACACTTATACATATTAATCTCTATGTGTGTGTGTGTGAGTGTGTGTGTGTGTGTATGTATGTGTCTCTATGTGTGAGTGTGTTGGGTATACATATACACACACACAAATACAAATACATAGAGATACAGAAACATACACACATACTCATCTATATTAATTTCTATGTGTGTGTGTTTGTATAATATATATATATATATATATATATATATATATATATATATAGTATGTATGAGTGTGTGTGTGTGTGTGTATTTTTGTGTATGTGTGTATATATCTATACATATATATGGTAGTGAGTATGTATATATATATATAACTTGTATGTGTTATATATATATATATAGACACACACACACACACACTCATGTATACCCATACTCACAATCCTATGGGTATACATACTTACAACACACACATACACATAGATATACATACTCACACACACACACACACACTCATATTTATACTAATCTCAGTGTGTATCTATATAAAGACACACATAGAGAGTAGTATATATGAGTGTGTGTGTGTGTGTGTGTGTGTGTGTGTGTTGTGCGTATATACCCATATGGTTGTGAGTATGGTTGTACATGAGTATGTGTGTGTGTATATATATATATATAACACATACATGTGTATACCACAGACATTATTTATATATACTCACAACTGTATATAAATATATACATTCACACATAACGATTAGTATATATGAGTGTGTGTGTGTGTGTGTGTGACTCATAAATACTAATCTTTTTATGTGTGTGTTTTCGTATGTGTGTGTGTCTCACAGACTCATATATTACACACACAAAAAAAAACACACATAGAGATTAATATATATAAGTGTGTGTGTGTTGGGTATATACACATGTATACATGCTCACAATTATATATAAATAAGTTAGATTAGTATATATACATGTGTGTGTGTGTGTCTATATATTTATATATAGTTGTCAATATGTATACATACTCACCATATATATATATATATATATATATTTATACTTACACGTGTTTCTATATATAGATATACGATTGTGAGTTTTATATATTTATATTTATAATTATCTCTATGTGTGTGTGTCTTTATATGTGTGTACTTGTGTGTGTGTGTGTTGAGTATACATAACATATATTTATAGCACACACATAAAGACACATACAAATTAGTATGTATGTGTGTGTGTTGGGTATACATACTCCAAACTATATATAAATAACACATAGACACACATACACACACAAAGAAATTAATATGTATGTGTGTGTGTGTTTGTGTGTATGCGTGTGTGTGTTATCTCCATGTGTGTGTTGGATATCTATTTGCATGTGTTGTGTTATCACACAGATATAGCCACACACGCACACATACACGCACATATATCCATCACACACACACACACTCATACATATACACAATCTGTCTGTCTATCACACAGATATAGACACACGCGCACTCATACACTCATATAGATTAATATATTATTACACGGTTGTGTGTGTATAAGTATACACTCATATATAACACATATGTGTGTGTGTCTATATATAGACACACACACACGTATGTGTTATATATGAGTGTGTAGATAACACATACACACGCACGCGCACACACACACACACACACACACACACACACATATATATACTATATATATATATGTATATATATATGGATGTGAGTATATATACCCAACACACGAACACATAGATATATATAAATGGTCACACAGATGTGTGTGTGGTGTGTTGGGTATACATAGTCACAATCGTATATATATATATATATATACACACACAAAAATATACTCATATATACAAATGTGTACCTAAACACACACACACACACACATGTGTTATCACACACACATATGTAAACCCAATACACACAAACACACACACAAACCCATATATATATATATATATATATACTATATATATATATGGATATATAGTTGTGTGTGTGTGTGGTCTATGTGTATGTGTTAGGTATACATATTCACAACTATATATAAATATTGCTTGTGTATGTGTGTTGGGTATACATACTCATATACACACACACACTCATATACATACACATGCACATACACACTTATATATACTAATGTCTATGTGTGTGTATTTGTGTGTGTGTTGGGTATATTAATATACGTTAACACACACGTATATGTTATATAATTATATTTATATATCTATATATTTATATATGGTATATATATATCTGTGTGTGTGATAACACATACTTGTATGTATTGTCACACACATACACACACTCATTTATATTAATATGTGTTGGGTAAACATACTCACAATACACAAACTCACACACACATAGATATATATTTATACATAGTTGTGTGTGTGTGTCACACACACACACACTCATATATATTAATCTTTATGTGTGTGTGTCTATATATATATATATATATATATATATATATATACTAATCACAATCATATATTTATATATATAGAGATACACACACGAATACACAAACACATATGTGAGTATGTATACAAACACACACACACATATTATCATCTATAATAATCTCTCACAACCAAGTAAATATATAAACACAAACAAACACACAAATGAAGATGTGTGTGTGTGTGTATATATGTATATATATAATTTCTATGTGTGTATGTTTGTGTGTGTGTGTGTGTGTGTTGGGCATACATACTCTTATAGACACACACACAAACACACACACACATACATGCACATATATATGTGTGTGTGTGTGTGTGTGTGTGTTTGTGTGTGTGTGTGTGTGTGTGTGTGTGTATGTGCGTCTATATGAGTATATATATCCAACACACACACACACACAAACACACTCACAAACATACATACATAGAAATCATATGTATACATACACACACACGCACACTCATATGCATATTTCTGTGCCCCATATATATGGTGTGTGTCAGTGTGTGAGCGTGTGTGTGCATGTGAGTATGTATAAACACATATATATAGAGATATATCTGTATATCTATATATATATATATATATATATAAACACACACACCCACGCACACACACCCACAAACCACACCACACACACGTACACACATACACAGACACACACACACTCACATCATATATCTATAGATATACTCACAACCACGAACACACACCACACACACATATGTGTGTGTCTGTGTATTTGTGTGTGCCTCATATAAACTTATATATAACATAGATATATATAAAGATGTGTGTGTTGTGTGTGTCTATGTACACACATCCATATCACGGTATACAAACTCACACATATGCGCCATACAACACACTCATATATTTGAGTATGTATACCAACACACACTCACCTCATATATACTAATCTCTATGTGTGTCACATACTCGTAGATACTTATCTCCATATGTGTGTATAAGTGTGTGTGTGTGTGTGTGTATACACACAATCATAATACACATGCACACACACACTAACACACACCCACCAACACACACACACACACACCAACACCCATACACACATACATACACACCGAGATATGTGTTTATATACGGTGTATGTGTGTGTATGTGATATATATAGACAGCCAAACACACACACACACACACACACACACACATATATGTATATATATATATATATATATATACATACTCACACCACACACATAAATGTGTGTGTTGGGTAGATATACTCACAATTGTATATAAACACACACAAACACACAATCGTATAAAAATATATATATTAATACTCAGTATGTGTGTGTGTGTGTGTGTTTGGGTATACATACTTACTTTTGTATATAAATATACATGTATATAGAGAGAGATAAACACACACACAATATAGACACACACACACAAACACACACACATAGAGATTAGTATATAAGAGTTTATATGTGTGTGTATGTGTGTTGGGTATACATACTCATAACCATATAAATATATGAGTATGTATATCCAACGTACACACACACACACACACACACACACATATATATACTACTATTTATGTGTGTGTTTATAAATATATATGGTTGTAAGCATGTATACCTAACACACACACATAAAGATTGCATGCAAATACACATGTATGTATTTGTGTATATAAATATATAACTCTATGTGTTTGTATTTTGTGTGTATGTGTGTGTATACCCAACACACACACACACACTCATAGATAAACACACACAACACACACACACACACAAATATACACACATAGAGATTAGTATATATGAGTATGTATATCCAACACATACATGCACACACACACACTCATATATACTAATCTTTATATGGGTATACATACTCACATCTATATATAAATATATAGACACACATACACACACAAGCACACATGCATAGAGATTAGTATATATGTGTGTTGTGAGTATGTATACCAACACACACACAAGCATACACACACAGAGATTAATATATATATATATCTGTGTGTGTGTGTGTGTATATATATATATATATATATATATATATACAGATACACACACACACAGATACATACTCATATATTCTAATCTCTACATATGTGTGTGTTGGTAGACATACAACAACATATATATATATATATATATATATATATAGACACAACATATATACATACTAATTCATATATAGTATGCCTATATATATAGTTGTGAGTATGTACACACACACATACACATATACACACATAGAGGTTAATATATATGAGTGTGTGTGTATATATATATATATATATATATATATATGTATATGTATGTATATATATACAGATACACACACACACACTCTTATATATAAATATCTATGTGTGTGTGTATATGTGTGTGTTGGTAGACATGCAACCGCATATATATATATATATATATATATATATATATATATATATATAGACATACTAATCTCATATATAGTATGCTTATATATATAGTTGTGAGTATGCAAGCCCAACACACACACACATACACAAATAGACATATAAAGAGATTAGTATATATGAGTTGTGTATGTGTGTGTCTATATAATTTTATACAGTTGTGAGTATGTATACCCAACATTCACACACATACACATAGAGATAAATATATATATGTACGTGTGTATGTGTTGGGTATAACCATCACACATACACAAACACATAGAGATTAGTATATATGAGTGTGTGTGTTTGAGTGTGTGTGTGTGTATTGTGTGTGTGTCTCTTACTCATATGTGTGTCTCTGTATATATATATACTATGTATATGTATATAACACATACATGTTTATCTATATATTTATATACGGTGAGTGTGTGTGTTTATATGAGTGAGTGTGAGTATGTATAGATATACTCACAATTATATACAGACACACACACACAGAGATTAGTATATATATAACATAAATGTGTCTATATATTTATATATAATTATGAATAAGTACACCCAACACACATAGACATACACATAAACACATGGAGATAAGTATATATGTGTGTGTGTGTGTGCACGTGTGTGTAGATATGAGTATGTATACCTGTGTGTGTTGGGTATATATACTCACAACTATATATAAATTTATAAACATATACACGTATGTGTTATATACTCATATACAGCACATGTATGTGTTATATACATACTCACAACTACATATATATACACACACACACATAGAGATTAGTATATATGAGTGTGTGCGTGTGTGTGCATATTAGGTATACAAACTTACAACTGTTTAAATATATGAGAATGTATACCCAACAAACACACACACACATTCATATATATTAATCTCTATGTGTGTTTGTGTGTGTGTGTGTGTGTTTGTGTGTCTCTATATAAATGTATATATATACAGTTGTGACTATGTATAACTAATGCCACATACTCATATATACTTATCTCTATATATATATATACTTAAATATACTAATCTGTGTGTATGTATTTGAGAATACATACTCATAGCCATATATATGTAGACACACACACACTCTCATATATAGACACACAAATATATATATATTGGTATAAAACAAATGTATGATGTGTGTGTGTGGTTGCAACTGTATATATATCCATATATATATATATATATACATATATATACATATAGCTAACACATATATACACACACACTCATGTGAGTATGTATGCCCAACACACAAACATGAGTATGCATACCTAACAAGCACACACATATAGAAATTAGTATATATGAGTGTGTGTGTGTCCTTAGTGAGTGTGTGTCTATATATATATACACAGGAATATAATACATACATGTGTGTTTATGTGTGTGTGTGTGACACACACATACACATGCATACATGTACAAATACCATGCACAAACACACACACAGACACACACATATATATATATATATATATATATATATACTTATTTTCATGTGTGTGTGTGTGTTTTCACACACACACAAATATATATATATACCCAAATTTCATATATACACATATAAATATATAGGCACACACTCATATATTGATATAAATTAAATATATGAGTGTGTTCCTATATATAAATATATTTATCTCTATGTGTGTGTGTGTGTGTCTCTATATGTATACACACACATATGTGGAGATAAGTATATATAAGTGTGTGTGTGTGTATATATATCAATACACACACACACACACATAGCGATAGACATATACATGTATGTATTATATACATGTATTATATATATATATATATATATACACTCACACATAACAGTACACACACATAGAGATTAGTATTTATATGTATATATATAAATACAAACATATATATACATATATATATATATATATACATACACACACACATAGACACTCATCTATACTTATCTGTGGTGTGTGTGTGTGTGTATGTTGGGTATACATGCTCATAACTATATACAATACACACACAACACACACACACATAACACATATGTGTGTGTATCTATATAATTATATTTATGATTGTGAGTTTGTATACCCAACACACACACCACACACACTACTCATATGTAATATCACACACAATCGTATACATGTGAGTGTCCATATATTTATACTTATCTCCAAGTATATACACACTTAGAGATATATATATTTGTGTTGTTAAACATATATGCGTGTGTGTCTATATATTTATATACAATTGTTGGGGTACACTTATCTCTATATGTGTATGTGAGTGTGTGTGTGTGTGCCTATATATATATATATATATATATATATATATATATATATATACGTTGAGATAAGTATATATAAGTTTATATACTGATCTCCATATGTGTGTGTGTGTATACACACTCATATATACTAATCTCTATACGTTTATTATGTCTATTATGTGTTGGGTATACATACTCACAACTGTATAAAAAAACATAAACACATTCATATATATATATATATAGACACAGACACACACACACATGATGATTAGTATATATGTGTCTGGGTATACATACTCACAACTGTATATAAATATATATGTTGGGTATCAGTGTGTATACCCAACACATACACATATTTGTGTGAGTATATATACGCAACACACACATTCACACACTCATATATACTAATCTATATACTTATTTACCTGTGTGTGTGTGTGTGTGTTGTGTATATATAGTCGCAACCACACATATATTAGTTAAAACACATACTTATTTATACAAATTTCTATGTGTGTGTGCGTGTATCTTTGTGTGTTATGTCTGAGTGTGCATATATATATATATATATATATATATATATATATATATTTATATATGAGTGTGTGTGTGTAATAAATTTATATACGTATTTGTTAAATACATGTATGAGATAAGTATATATGAGTGTGTCAATCGTATAAAAATATAAACACACACACACATATACATATATATATATATATATATATATATATATATATATATATATATATATATATAGATGTGTATACATTGTCGCACACCCATAGAGATAAGTATATATAAATGTGTGTATGTGTGTATATGTGAGTGTTGATATACATACTCACAACCGTATATATTATCTATACATACTCACAAAAGTATATATATAGACATATGTGTGTGTGTGTATGATATGTGTCTATATATATAGAGAGAGATTAGTATATATATGTGTGTGTGTGTACATATATTTATCTTTATGTATGTTTGTGTGTGTGTGTGTGTGTTGGGTATAGATACTCATATATAATATTCTATGTGTGTGTGTACATATATATATATATATTTATAAATGTGTTTATATATTTATATACGGGGGTGAGTATGTATGTTGGTTTTACATATACATTATCATATATAAACATACTCACACACACACAAACACACACATAAACACACACACACACACACACACACACACACATAAACAAATACACACATATAGAGATTAGTATATATGAGTGTTTGTGTGTGACTTATATATACTTATCACCATGTGTGTGTATATGTTTGTGTTTTAATATTTAGTAGATTAGTTTATATGAGTGTGTAATCTCTATGTGTGTCATGCACACACACTAAAAAATATTTGTATATTTATATATGGTGTGTGTGTGTGTGTGTTTGGGTTTATATTATTTATATACGGTTGTGAGTATGGATACCCAACACACACACACTCATATATACAAATATCTCTATGTGTGTGTGTGTGTGTGTTTGTATTTATATATGATTGTAAGTATGTATATCCAATACACACACACACACACACAAACACACAAGTATATATACACAGTTGTGAGTATGTATACTCAACACACACACACACACACTTATATATACTAATCTCTTTATGTATGTTTGTATACATGTGTATGTGTGTGAGTATACATATATATAACACACATATGTATGTGTGTGTATCAATATAGACACGTGTATGTGTTATATACTTGTATATATAAAGACACACATAGAGATTAGTATATATATATATATATGTGTGTGTGTTCATGTGTATATATAACAAAATATATATATATATTATGAGTGTGTGTGTGTAGGGTACTCACACACTCATATTTACTAATCTATACAATTGTATGTATGTATACCCAACACACATATACACACACGCACACACAAAGAGATTAGTATATATGAGTGTGTGTGTGTGTGTGTGTGTGTTGGGTATACATACTCACAACCATAAATAAATATAGACACACACACATACACACACAAACACACACTCATATATACTAATCTCTATGTGTGCATTTTTGTGTCTATATACATGCATTGTCACATAGAGATTGGTATATACGAGTGTTATGTGTGTATGTGTTTATATGTATGAGTACGTATACATCTGTGTGTGTCAATATATACATATATACTAATCTCTATGGTATGTGTATGTATGTGTCTCTATACATAATAAAGAAAATTACAAGTTCACATATATATATATATATATATATATAGACACACACACTCACACAAACACACATACACATACTCATATATACCAATCTCTATGTGTGTTTGTGTACGTATGTGTCTATATATTTATATACAGTTGTGAGTGTTGATACCCAACATGCACACTCATATATACAAATATCTATATATATGTGTGTGTATAAGATCGTGAGTATGTATACCCAATACATCCATACACATATAGAGATTAGTACATATGAGTGTGTGTATATAAACACACACACACAAATACACACATAGAGATAAGTATATAATCTCTATAAATATATAAATATATATATATATAAATATATTGATATGAGTGTGTATATCCAACCACACACACACACACATGTGTTATATAAGGTTATGAGTATGTATACATAATACACACACACACAGACACACATAAATATACACACATAGAGATAACTATATATGTGTGTGTTTGTGTGTGTATTGGGTATGTGTATATATATATATAAATATATAGACACACACACACACAAAAACACACACCATAGAGACTAGTATATATGTGTGTGTGAGTATGTATACCCACACCTAAACACACAACCGTATATAGACAAACATTGATATATACTAATCTCTATGTGTGTGTGTCTATATATTTATATATATATATATATATATATATATATATATAGACACAAACCAAACACACACACACACAAATATATACTTATCTCCATGTATGTGTGTTTGAGTGTATATGTATTTATGTGTGCATAATCTCTATGTATTAAGTATGTATACTCACAACAGTATTTATATATCTGTAGGTGTGTGTGGGTGTGTGTCTATATATATATATATATATATATATATGAGTGTGTTGTGAGTATGTAAGTATATATATAGATGTGTGTGTGTGCGTGTATGTGTATTGGGTTTATACATACTCACAACAAATACACAGATATATATAGGTTCATACACACACACATACACTTAGACACACACTCATATATATCTGTATCCATTGTGACTACGTATGAGTGTATATATGAGTGTGTGATAACACATTTGGTATATATATAAACACACACACACACACATAAATACCTATCTCAATATGTGTGTATATTTATTTATTTATATACTAATCTCCATTGGTGTGTGTTTGTGCGTACGCACACACTCATATATACTAATCTCTATATATGTGTTTGTGTGGTTGTGAGTGTGCTGGGAATACAAACTCACAATTGTGAATTGAGTATGTAAACCCAACACAAACACACACACATAGATATATATATAAATAGACACACAAATGTTTATACAGTTGTGAGTATGTATATCCATGTATGAGTTTTATAAATCTGTGAGTGTGTTTGTATTTGTGAGTATCTATACCCAATAGACATACACACACACACACTCATATATACATATATCTATATGTGTGTGTGTTTGTGTGTGTGCATGTCTATGTGTTCTTAAATATATATATATATATATATATATATATATATATATATATATATACATCATAGAGAAAACAGACACACTCACACAAACACACAGACCCACACACACACACACACACTTATATAAACTAATCTCTATATGTGTGTGCACGTATGTGTCTATATATTTATATACGGTTGTGAGTATTGATAAGTAACACACACACTCATATATACAAATATCTACGTATGTGTGTGTGTGTGTATAAGATTGTGAGTATGTATACCCAACACATCCATACACATATGAAGATTAGTTCATTTGTGTGTATATGTATAGACACACACACTTATAAATATACACATATAGAGATAAGTAAATAATTTCTATAAATATATAAATATATAATATATATATGTATATATGAGTGTATACACAACACACACACATACACACATGTGTTATATAAGATTGTGAGTATGTATACCCAATATACACACACGCACACACATACACACAAACACACACATATGAAGATAAGTATATATGAGTGTGTGTGTGTATGTAAGTTGGGTATGTGTCTATATATATATAAATATATCAACACACACACACACACAAACACATATCATAGAGATTAGTATATATGAGCGTGTAAGTATGTATACCCACACCTAAACACACAATCATATATAGACAAACATTGATATATACTAATCTCTATGTGTGCGTGTTTGTGTGTGTGTGCCTATATATTTATATTTATATATAAATATAAACCTAACACACACACACACACTCATATAAACTTATCTCCATGTATGTGTATTTGTGTGTGTGTGTGTATTTTTATTTATGTGTGTAATCTCTATGTATTGGGTATATATACTCACAATAATATATATATATATATATATATATATATATACTTATCTCTATGCATGTGTTTGTGTGTGTGTGTGTCTATATATATAAATATGAAGGTATATATATATATATATATATATATATATATATATTTGTGTGAGTGTGTGTGTGTGCTGGGTATACATACTCACAATCGTATATAAATATATAGACCCACACACAAATGTGTCATGTACATAGTCGCACACACACACACACTTATATATATGGATGTGTGTATGTATTTATATGTGAGTATGTGTACCCAATACACATGTCTATATATTTATATATACATACGCACACTCGTATATGATTAAAAGTGCATATAGCCAACACACACACACACACACACACACACACACACACACATATATGATTGAAAGTGTGTATTCCCAACACACACACACACAAAGAGATTAGTATATATACTAACATCTATATGCATGTATAGACACACAAACACACACACACATACACACACACACACAGATATACTTATAATGATCTCTAGTATATATGAGTGTGTATGTGTGTGTGTGTGTATGTTTTTGTTTGTGTGTGTGTGAGTATGTCTATGTGTGCACACACTCATATATAGATGTCTCTATATTTGTGTGTTTACCCAACATACACATATATCATTATACTTATCTCTATGTAGACACACACACACACACATATTCATATATACTAATCTCTACACACACACATACATACAAACACACATGCTCATATACTTGTATATAACACATGCATATGTGTGTTTGTGTTGGAAATACATACTTACAGTCGTGTGAGTATGCATACCCATCACACAAACATAGAGTATATATACCCAATACACACACACACACTCATAGATATACACACATACACATAAAGATAAGTATATGTATGTACAACCACACACACACTCATATATATTGGTATAAAACATGCGTATGCATTATATACATATATAGACACACACACATGCACACACACACGTATGTGTGTGTGTGTATTGGGTATACACACTTTCACTCCTATATGACTATGTGTGTGTGTTGGGTATTTTGTATGTGTGAGTTTACGTGTGTTAGGTATACACACACAAATGTATATAAATATATATAAATATATAGACATGTATGTTGGGTATACATACTCACATATACACACACACATCCATTTATATAAGTGTGTGTGTGTGTGCAACTATGTATACACATCTATATATATATATATATACAAATATTATGTATATATAAGTGTGTGTGTGCTTTTGTGTATTGGGTATACATACTCACACACACACACACTCATATACACTTATCTCTATGTGTGTGTGTGTGTATCTGTATATATACATATATATAGCACATATATGTGTGTATCTGCATATTTATATATGGTTGTGAGTTTATATACCTAGCACACACATACACTCACACAAATATATATATATATATATATATATATATACATTCATATATTTATATAGACACACACCCACACACACCTGTAGATATATATAAAGACTATTGTGAGTATATATACCTAATACATAGAGATTTCACACACACAAATATACATACACATACACACAAATACATATACATAGAGATAAGTATATATGAGTGTGTGTGTTAGGTTTGTGTCTATATATATATATATACATATAAGCACACACACAAATACACACACATGGAGATTAATATATATCAGTGTTTGCCCATATATGATTATGTGTTTAAGTGTGGGTATACATACTCGCACATTCATATATACTAATCTCTATGGTGTGTTTTTGTGTGTGTGTCAATATATTTATATATACACATACCCAACATAGACACATACACAGTTATATATAATTATCTCTATGTGTAAATGTTTGTGTGTGTGTCTATGTATGTGTATGTGTATTGGGTATACGTACTCATAATCTTATATAACATATGTGTGTGTGGGTGTGTGTTCGGTATACACACTCATATAAAATATATATATAGATTATATATTTATCTCTATGTGTGTGTATTTGTGTGTGTGTGTGTGTTTATATACACACACTCATATGTACTAATCTCTATATGTGTATAGATGTATTGGGTATACATACTCACAATCTTATACACACACACATACATAGATATTTGTATATATGAGTTTGTGTGTTGGGTATCAATACTCACAACCGTATATAAATATATAGACACATACGTGCACACACACATAAAAATTAGTATATATGAGTCTGTGTGTGCGTGTGTTTATGTGAGTGCATGTGTCTCTATATATGTGAACTTGTACTTTTCTCTATGATGTATATATATATTTATATACATATATATATAGGTACACACAGACACACCATAGAGATTAGTATATATACTCACACACACACATGTAAACATATTCATACATATAGGCACATACACATATAAAGCTCAAATATACTGATCTCTATGTGACAATACATATATATAGACACAAAAACATATACATAGAGTTCAATATGTGTGAGTGTGTGTGTGTGTGTGTGTGTGTTTATATTTATTTATGGTTGTGAGTATATATACCCAACATACACACACACACACACACACACACTAATATATACTAACCTCTTTGTGTGTGTGTATATGTGTTGGGTATACATTCTCACAATTGTATAGATTAGTATATATGAGTGTGTGAGCATGTATACCCAACACACACACACACACACACACACACACACAAATATATATATATATATATATATATATATATATATATTGTTTTTATATATATATAAACACACACACACAAATATATATACTAATCTCTATGTGTGTCTTTATATATACAGGTATATAACACATACAAGTGTCTATATATAGACACACAGACATACATATGTGTATTATAGACATATACACACACACTCTACTATATATTAAAATACAAACATATATGCACACATAAAGATAAGTATATATGAGTCACATACACACTCATATATGCTAATCTCTATGTGTGTGTATTTGTTTATGTGTGTGTGTGTATGTGTGTTTGTGTGTGTGTGTGTGTGTGTGTGTGTATGTGATAATGTATATGTAAAACTAATATACATACTCACAACCGTATATAAATATATAGACACATATTTAAAAATATATAGACACACACACACATGGATTATTATATATGAGTATGTATACCCAACACATACACACACATAGATTGGTATATACGAGTATATATACCCAACACACACACACACACACACACATTGATTAGTATATATGAGTATATATACCCAACACACATACACACAAACACACACAAACACACATAGAGACAAGTATATGTATATAAACACATACACACATACACACATATATACTAATCTCTATATATTTATATATGAATGTGAGTATATTTAGATAACACACACACACGCACACAAACACACACACACACACACACAAACACACACAGAGATTAGACACACACACATATGTGTTATCATGCATACATAGAAATATATATATATATACCCAACACACACATACACACACATAGACATATACATAGTCATATACTAATTTATGTGTGTGTGAACACAAACGTGTATGTCTATATATTTATATACGATTGTAAATATGTATATATATATACTCACAGCCGCATATATATATATACATACAAACATGTGTTCATTGAAAATATGTATATATATGATTTTGTATATACATTCATATATATATATATATATATATATATATATATATATATTTGTGTGTGATAACACATACGTGTGTATATATATATATATGTTTGTGAGTATGTATACCCAACACACACATACACACGCACAATCATATATAGAAATCTTTATATATGTGTGTGTTTTTGTGTGTTAGGTATACACATACTCACACACTTACGGTTGTGTGCGCCTATATATATATATATATATATATATATATTAGCATATATGAGTATGTATGGACACACAGACATACACACATTCATTTATACTAATCTCTATGTGTGAGTATTTGTGTGGGTTGTGTATAGATACTCGCAACCATATACATACACACTCACACACACACACTACAACACACACACACACACACACATATATAGATTGGTGTGATATATACCCAACACATTGAGATTACATACATAGAAACTCACATAGAGATTAGTATAAATGAGTGCGTCTCTATATATTTATATACGATTGTGTCTTTAGGTGTGGGTATACATTCTCACATGCTCATATATACTAATTTCTATAAGTGTGTGTGTGTTCGTGTGTATGCGTGTGTCTATATACATATATATATATATATATATATATATATATTGACACATACCCAACACACACAACCACAAACACTCATTTATGTTTATCTTCAAGTGTGTGTGTGTGTATTGGGTATACTTACTCACAACCGTATATAACATAAATGTGTGCATGTATGTGTATGCTGGGTATACACACTCATATATATATATAGACATACATATAGAGATTATATACTTATCTCTATGTGTGTGTGTTTGTGTGTGTGTGTGTGTATGTATACGATTGTGAGCAAGTATACCCAACACACACAAACCCACACACATAAAGATTAGTATGTAGCATACACACACACACACATATATGTTATATACATGCCAAATATATATATATATATAGACACACACAAGTACACTCATATATATTAAAATCTATATATATGTGTTTATATATATATATATATAGATACATATATTCACAACCATATATATAGAGATGTGTGTGTTTGTGTCTATGTGTGCCTATATATATATACGTAGTCACAGCTATATATATATATATATATACACACACATACACACACACACATATCTGTGTGTGTGTGATAACATATGCATGCATGTGTCTATATATTTATATATGGTTGTATGTATACCCAACACATACACATATATTACTTATTTCCATGAATGTATATCCAACACACACACACATATCGACTTATTTCCATGTATGTATACCTAACACACACACACAAACATAGAGATTAATTTATACATACAGTTACCTTTATGTGTGTCTATGTATTTGTATATGATAGTGAGTATCTATACCCAACACCGTATATATATGTGTGTGTGTGTGTGTGTCTATATATATATCACAATAGTATAGAAATATAAATACGCACACATATGTGTTATAAATTTAAATACATGCACACACATGTATACTAATCTCTATCTGTGGTGTGTGTGTATTATATACATGTATATATATATATATATATTATAGACACACACATACATACATATTATAGATACACACACACACACACACACACACACACACACATATATATATATATATATATAACATAAATATGTATAAAATATATGTTTGTGTATGTGTGTGTGTATACCCAACATAAATATGTAAAAAATGTATTATATATATGCACACACACACAATCATGCATAAAATGTGTGTGTGTCAGGTATACACACTCATATATACTAATCCCCATGTGTGTGTGTGTTGGGTATACATACACTTGTATACTAGCATATATATATATATATATATATATATATATATATATATATATATACTTATTTCTATGTGTGTGTGTTAGGTATCCATACTCATAGTAAATATAGAGATTAGTATATATATTATATGCCCAACACACATACACACATATATATATAGATTAGTATATATAAGTGTTTGTGGGTTGGGTAAATAATAAGTATACTAATCTCTATGTGTTTTATACATGAGTATACTTACTTATCAAGACACACACATATAGTGATTAGTATTTATGAGTGTGTGTGTGTTGGTTATACAATATATATACTAATTTCTATGAGTGTGTTGTGTCACACATATAATGTATATGAATATATAACCCATATTTACTAATCTCTATGTGTATTATACTAGGTCTACTGAGTTATCTACGCACACACACATAGAAATTAGTATATATATGTTATATAATCATATGCATACAATTTTAGTATATGTACATACTCACACTCTTATTTAATTTACAAACATATTGGATATACAATATATATACTAATTTCTATTGTGTGTTACATATATAGATATATATAGACACACACACACATATAGATATACATATATATACATGTGAGTACATACCCAAGACACACAAATACACACACATAGAGATAGGCATATATATGCATTAGTATACGTGTGTGCGTATACCAAACACACACACTAATCTTTTGCACACACATGGAGATTAGTATATATGAGTGTGTATACCCAACACAAACACTTTTTATACGTGATTGTGTGTGCATGCATATATATATATATATATATATATACATATATATATATGTCTATATATTTAAATACAACTGTTAGTATGCATATCCAAAACACACACACACACTCATGTATATGGGTTGAGTATACAATATATATATATATATATATACTAATCTCTATATGTGTGTTATGTCACACATATGATGTATATGAATATATTTGGGTGTGTTGTGTGCGTTACACATCCATATATGTGTGTGTGTGTATTACACATCCATATATATATATATATATATACTAATCTCTATGTGTGTGTATGTGTGTGTTTATATAAATATAGAGACACACATGTATATGTTATATACACACACACACACACACACACACACACACATATATATATATATATATATATATATATATATATATATATCTAACACATACACACATATATAAACACACAAACACATAGACATAGATATTAGTATATATGAGTGTGTGTGTGTGTGTGCATGTATATATAAGTGTATATGTATGTGTGCGTGTATAAATATGTGTGTGTGTGTATATATATATATATATATGTGTGTGTGTGTGTGTGTGTGTGTGTGTGTGTGTGTCTGTGTGTTACACATTTATATGTATAATATATATATAGACACACACTTATATTTACTTATCTCTATGTGTGTGTGTGTCTATATAAATATGTAGACACACATACGTATGTCTTATATACATATGTCTATATATATATACAAGTATATAATATATACACACACTTTATATATAGATAAACACACACCCATAAAATTTAGTATATATATATGTGTGTGTGTACATGTATATGATCTAAATATTTATATACATGCACACACACACACACACTTACTAACATATACACATAGAGATAAGTATATATGAGTGTGTGTGTTTGTGCACACACACACACACACACTCATATAAATATATAGACACATATACTTATATATACTTATCTCCATATGTGTTATATCAACAACACACACACATGGAGATAAGTATATATGAGTGTGTGTGTTTGTATATATATATATATATGAGTGCATGGGTGTGTGTGTATATAATATCTTATTTTGTTATATATGCATACATAAACACAAACACTCATATATACTTATCTCTATGAGTGTTTGTGTGTGTGTGTGTGTGTATGTGTGTGTGTGTGTCTATGTGTATGTGTGGGTGTGTTTGTGTGTCTAAGATAATATATATATATATATATATATATATATATATTTATATGTATATATATATCTGTGGGTGTGTGTATATATGGTTATGAGTTTGTATACCCCAACTGTATATATTTAGATACACACACACACACAATTATACTCACAACCGTATATATACTTATCTTAATATGTGTGTGTGTGTATAGTCTATATATTTATATACTGTTATTATATATCTGTATGTGTGTGTATTGGGTATACACACACTCATAGTATAGTTGTGAGTATGTATACCCAACACCCACACATACTGATATATACTAATCTTTATGAGTGTGTGTGTGTGTGTGTCAGGTATACATACTCACACACATATAGAGATTAGTATATATGAGTATGTGTTAGGTGTGTCTGTATTAGATATACATACTTACAATTGTATATATGAGTGTGTGTGTGTGTTGGGTATACATACTCACAACTTGATATGTGTGCTTATATATATATACAAATTGTTATATGATTATATGAGTATGTATACGTAATACACACACACAAACACACACATACCGTATATAATTATATAAAGACACACATGTATGTATTTTATACATGTATATAGAGATGAGTATGTGTGTGTATCTATATATGTGTGTGTGTGTGTCTATATATATACCCAACACACACACACGCGCACAACTATGTGAGTATGTATACATGTATATAACACATATGTGTGTGTTAATAAACAAATTTGAGAATGTATACCCAACATGGACACACACACAGATATATATAGACACCCTTATAGATGTGTGTGTGTGTGTCTCCACATACATGTGTGTCACACACACACACAAACACATATATAAATATATATATACGTACTCACACTCACAATCATATGTGTTATCTTCATGTGTGTGTGTGTTTGTCTGTGTGTGCCTACACACACGCACACACACTCATATATATACTGATCTCTATGCATATAGACATACACACACTAATGTACATAGATGTATGTGTTATAGGTACACACACACATACACACACACATACACACACACCCACGTATATGTTATATACATGTATTATGAGAATGTTGGGTATCCATACTCACACACACACACATAAACACATACACAAAGATATTATTATATATCAGTGTGTGTGTGTGTGTGTCTATATATGTGTGCGTGTATGTGTGTGTCTATATATACGTATGAGTGTGTGTGTGTTGGGTAGACATACTCATACAGAGATTAAATATATGTATGTGTGTGTGTGTGTGTGCGAGTATATACACCCAACACACACACATATGCACACACACACTCATATATACTAATCTCCATGTGTGTGTGTCTGTGTGTGTTTATATATGTGTGTGTGTGTATATATATATATATATATATATATATATATATATATATATGGATGTGTCTATTTATTTATTTACATTTGTGAGTATGTACGCAACACACATACACACACATAGGCGCACACAGACACACATATATACATATATTTATGTGTGTCTATATATAAATACATGTTTGTGAGTATATATACCCAACACACATGCACACACACTCATATTTACTAATCTTTATGATTATGTGTGTGTGTGTGTGTTTATGTGTATATATATATATATATATATATATGTGTGTGTGTGTGTGTGTGTGTGTGTGTGTGTGTGTGTGTGTGTGTATATGTCTATATATATATGTATATAACACATATGTGCGTGTGTGTGTGTGTGTGTGTATATACATGTCTTTATATACGGTTGTGATATAGAAACACACAGAGATTAGTATATATGAGTTTGTGCTGCATGTGTCTATATATATTTACGTTTATACATTTGTGTGTGTCTTAGGTATACATACTCACAAATGTATATAAATATA
>JACERR010000119.1:80000-82500 GCA_016760335.1 Gastrodia elata
TAAAGATATTAGTATATCTTGTGTGTGTGTGCGCGCTGGGTAGACATACTCATAACTATATATATTTTTATATATATACACACACACAAACTATATATAAATATATAGACACACACACACAGAGACACACACACATATATACTTATCTCAATCATGTATATATATATATATTTATCTGTGTGTGTGCGTATGTATATATGTGTGTGTGTTAGTCATATATACTCACAGCTCACACACAGACATACACACATACATAGAGATTAGTGTGTGTGTGTGTTGGGGTATACATATGTGTGTGTGATAATA
The DNA here is from genome assembly GCA_016760335.1 of Gastrodia elata. Taxonomy (NCBI): domain Eukaryota; kingdom Viridiplantae; phylum Streptophyta; class Magnoliopsida; order Asparagales; family Orchidaceae; genus Gastrodia; species Gastrodia elata. Next base: position 80,307 of record JACERR010000119.1, read on the forward strand.
TATAAGAGTGTGTGTGCATGTGTATGGACACACACACACACACACATCTCATAACAATATAAGGATTAGTATATACACACAAACGCACGTTAATGTGTTGGGTATACATACTTACAACCATATATAAATATATAGAGATGTGCATGTGTGTGTAAATATATAGACACACACACATAAGTGTTTTATACATGTATATATATATATATGGACACACACACATATGTATAACAAATATCTATCTGTGATATATCTCTATATGTGTGTGTGTATATGTGTATGTAGAGATACACTCATATACGCTAATCTCTATGTGTGTGTGTTTGGCTGTGTGTGGGCTGTGAGTATGTATGACCAACACACATACATATACAAATACACACACACACAAATATATATATATATATATATATATATATATACAGTTGAGATAAGTATATATGAGTGTGTGTGTGTGTCTCTGTGTGTGTGTGTCTATATATTTATATATAGTTTGAGTGTGTGTCTATATATAAAAATATATATGGTTGTGAGTATGTATACCCAGACCAAGCATGTATATGAATATATAACATAAATCTATACATCCTCATATATATGAATGTGTGTTTGTGTGTGTGTGTCACACATAAACACACACAAACATATATATATATACGCACACACAACCTACACACATATATACACACAAACACACACATATCGAGATAAGTATATATATATACACACTATATTGGTATAAATTAAAATATACTGTTGTATGTGATACACATACACAGCCTATATATACCACACACATACACCCTCATATATACTAATCTCTATGTGTGTGTATATGTTATATATATACATATATAGATATATATATATATGTGAGTGTGTGTGTTTGTGCCTGTATATGTGTATACCCTCATAAACTCACACACATAAACACACACATAGATATATATAACACACATACACGCACACACACTCACATAGAGATTAGAATATATGTATACACAATACACACACTCACACAAATATTGGTATACACACACACACAAATACGCACAAACACATACACATAGAGATTACTATATAACACACAAACTCACAGATCTATTTAGTAATCTCATATATTAACTTATTATGTGTGTGTTATGTATATGTGTGTGTGTGTGCGTTAATATATATATATATATATATATATATATATATATATATATGTGTGTGTGTGTGTGTGTGTGTGTGTGTGTGTGTGTGTATACATACTCACACACACACACACGCATGCACACTCACACACACTATATATATGAGGCACAGATACATGGTTATGAGTGCATGTGTGTGTGTGTACGTGTATATATAATCTCTATGTGTATGTATTTGAGAGTGTGTTTGTGTGTGCGTGTGTGTTGGATATACATACTTATATAAACACACACACACACGTATATATATATATATATATATATCTGTGTGTATGTGTGTTTGTGTGAGTGTCTAGAGAGTATGTATGCCCAACACACACACACATATACGTATGTGTTAATAGTATATATATATACTAATCTCTATGTGTTAATAGTATATATATATATATATATACTACTCACAACCGTATATAAATATATATAAATCTCTATATGTATGTGTGTGTGTTTGTGTATGTATATGCATACTCACAACTATATATAAATATATAAACACACATTCATATAAGATAGTATATATTTATACACGGTTGTGAGTATATCTACCCAATACACATACACACACTCATATATAGTAATCTTTATGTGTGTGTGTGTATAAATATATAGACACACACATTCATATATATATATATATATACGGTTCCGATATAAATTTATCAACACACACACACACTTCAGTATGTATACCCAATTGTGTGTGAGTATGTATGCCCAACACACATTCACACACACTCACACACTCATATATATATATATATATATATATATATATGCGGTTGTAAGATACTTATGTGTGTGTGTTGTGTGTGTGTATTAGGTATACATGCCAACACACATACACACACACACACATAGAGATAAGTTTATATGAATATGTGAATATAGTGTACACTAAACTATATGTGTGTGTGCTTGTGTGTTGTGTGTGCCTATTTGTATTTGTATTAGGTATATATACTCACAATCATATATATATATATATATACATATACTCA
>JACERR010000120.1:0-10000 GCA_016760335.1 Gastrodia elata
CCCAAACATACACATTCACAAACACACACATAGAGACACATATCACATACTCTCAATTGTACACACACACACACATAAAGAGAATAGTATATATGAGTGTGTGTGTGTGTGTGTACTATTATGAGTATGTGAGAACACTAACACACACACACTCATATAGACTAATTTGTATGTACTATAACACATATGTGTGTGTGTGCGTGTGTCTGTGTGTACCTATTGGGTATACATACACATAACTGTAAATAAATATATAGACGTATGTATACCCAACACACACACACACACTCATATATACTAATTTGTATGTACTATATACATGTATACATATATATATATAAATATACATGTGTATGGGTTGGGTATACATACTCTGTGTGTGTGTGTCATATATACTAATCTCACATGTGTATACCCAATACACACATACATACATACACAGTCACATATACTAATCTCTATATGTATATATATGTGTTTCTGTATATATATAGGGTTGTGAGTATGTATACCCAACACACGCACACACACACTCATATGTACTAATCTCTATGTGTGTGCATTTGTGTGAGTGTTTGTGTGTATATATAAATGAGTGTGTGTGTACCTATATATATAAGAATATAAGTATATATACATATGTATACACACATACACACATTAACGCATACACACACACACTCATATATATATTTATATATGTATATATGAGTGTGTGTGAGTGTGCGTGTGTTGGGCATACATACTCATGTATACATACACAAACATATGCTCAAATATACTACACTTATGTATTATTACACACACAAACACACACTCATATATACTCACATAGTGATATAAATAAATAGACAAACATACATATGTGTTATATATTCATAAAGATTAGTATATATTTATCTGTGTGTCTGTGTGTGTGTATACCCAACACACACACACACATACACACACACATACACACACACATATATACACACACACATACACACATATATATATACTATTATACTTTTCTCTTTCTATATATTTATATATGGTTATGTATGTAAGCCAACACATCACACACACATAGATATATATATATATATATATATATATATATATATATATATACGTATACTTATCTCTATATGCATATATATACAGTTGTGAGTACGTATACCCACGTACATACACACAACTCTTATATATTAATCTTCATGTGTGTGTGTGTGTGTCTATATAGGTACTCATATAGAGATATATTAATCTCTATATATGTGTGTGAGTATATATACCTGACATATTATATATAGTTGTGAGTATGTATACCCAATACATATATACATAGAGATTAGTAATTATGAGTGTGTGTGTGTGTGTGAATACACATAAACACACACAATTATGTATACACACACAGAATATGTATACACACACAGAATATGTATACACATTAGTATATATGAGTGTGTGTATGTGTTCTATATGTGTGTCTATATATTTATGTATTTGTGTATATGTGTGTGTGTGTGTGTGTGTGAGTGTGTTTGTCTATATATTTGCTTATGTGTGGGTGTGTGTGATGGGTATACACACAACATACACACACACTCACACACTCACACACACCCACACTCACACACACTCACACGCAGACACACACAAATACACACACACACACACATACACACACACACACACTCATACATACTAATAGGTATACATAATACATACATAATTATTTGTGTGTGTATATTTGGTATACCCAGACATAGAGATAAGTACACACACACACGCACACACACACACACACACACACACACACACACACACACACACATATATATATATATATATATATATATACTTGTGAGTCTGTGTGTTTGTGTGTGTCTCTGTGTGTGTGCGTGTGTTAGGTATACATACTTATGCATACACATACTCATATATACTAATCTCTATCTATGTATATTTTTGTGTGTGTATACATAAATTAATATACATATAGAGATTTGGGTATGTTTGGTTGGTGTGTGTGTGTGTCTGTGGGTCTGTGTGTGTGTGTGTGTTTGTGCGTGTGTGTGTGTGCACACACACACACAGATACGCACAGACAATCACTTACATATATGTGTGTTTCAGTATATATACTCTATGTATATGTGTGTGTGTGTGTGTGAGTGTGTCTATATGTAAATATACATATATACATGTGTGTGTCTAAATATAGACACACACACATATATGTTATATATATGTATATACTAATCTCTATCAGTTTGTGTATGTGTGAGTGACATACAGATATGTGTCTATATATAAGCACACTCCATCATATAAACTAATATATATATTGTGTGTATATGTGAGTATATATATCGTGTGTTTATATAGACACAAATTATATATATTTATATACATAGATATATATAAATATATATACACACACATAGAGATTAGGATATATGAGTGTATGTGTGTGTGTCTATGTGTTGGGTATATATACTCACAACCATATATAAATATATAGCTATACACAAACACACACATATAAAGATTAGTATATATGAGTGTGTGTATAGATGGGTGTGTGTGTGTGTGTGTGCATGTGCGTTAAGTATACATACTCACTGTTGTATATAAATATATAAACACACATACACACACACACAGATTAGTATATATATGTGTGTGTATGTCTATATATATATATACTATTGTGAGTATATATACCCAACACACACACACACACATATAAATTAATCTCTGTGAGTAACACACATTGGCACACGTAGACACACACCCACTCATATATACGGTTGTGAGTATATATATAAACACACGCACACATGCACACACATGTGTGTGTATCTATCTATGTGTTTATATATTTATATATATTGTGTGTGTGTCTATTTGCATGTATGCAAGGGCACACACACATACACATAAAGATAAGTATAAGCATATATTAAATACGGTTGTATGTAAGCCCAACACACGCACACATAGAGATGAGTATATATATACTCACATAGAGATATATAGAGATACAGTTGTGAGTATGTATATACAAACATACACACTCATGTGTACTTATCTCTATGTGTGTGTGCATGTATATATATATATATATATACTATTGTGAACACACACACACACACATAGATATACCCAAGATCATATATTTGAGTGTGTTGGGTGCACATACTTAAGTGTATGTATGTCTGTGTGATTGTGTGTGTGTGTGTGTGACTATATATATATACGAATATATATATATAAATATATATATATATAAATATATATATATATATATCTATATATATATATGTGAGTATTTTTGTGTGTATATATATACTCATACGTATATAAATATATTATGTGTTGTGTGTGTGTGTGTGTGGACACAGACACACTCATATATACTAGTCTTTATATGTGTGTTTATGTGTGTGTGTGTGTCTATATATTTATATACAATCGTGAGTATGTATATCCATTACACAGATACACACACACATAGAGATTAGTATATATAAATAGACACACACACACACAAACAAACCCATACATATAGAGATTAGTAAATATGAGTGTGTGTGTGTGTGTGTGTATGTGTGTACCCAACACACACACACATGTGAGTATGTATACCAAATATTTGAGTGTGTGTGTGTGTTTTTATATTTATATATAGTAATAAGTATGTATACCTAACACACACATATCTGAGTGTTTTTATGGGTGTGTGTGTGTAGTGTGTCTATATTTATATATGATCGTGAGTATGTATACCCAACACACATAAACAGATACACACACACTCATATATATATAAATCTCTATCAGTGTGTTTGTGTGTGTTGCGTATACATACTCATAATCATATAATATATATATTTATGTGTTGTGTGATATATATATTTATATACAAGTACACACACACACACACAAACACAAACACAAAAAAATAAGTATATATATGTGTATGTATGTATGTGTGCATATGAATAAATATATAAATATGCACACACACACACACACACACCATATATATATATATAGATTACACATACGGTTGTGTGTGTGGGAGTCTATATGTATATATATATATACTATTGTGAGTTTGTATACCCAACACACACATACACAAACACACACACAAACACACACACACATACACACACACACATATATATGTAGACACACATACAAATAATACATATATATATATACTGTGTGTGTGTCTATATATTTATATATAATTGTAAGTATATATATTTATGGACACACACACACATGTGAGTATGTGTGTGTGTATATCTATGTGTGTGTGCGTGTGTTTGTGTGTTGGGTATACATACTCACAACCGTATAATATATGTAGACACACATACAAATAATATATATGAGCGTATCACAATATACATTATACTCACAATCGTATAATATATATACTCACATCCGTCTATGTGTGTGTGTGTATGTGTATAGGCACACATAGACACAAACACATACTAATCTCATATATTTATATTTGGTTGTGAGTATGTATACCCAACACAAACACACACTAATCTCATATATATGAGTGCACACACACACATGCCCACACACACAAATATATGTAATACATACTCATAGACAAACACACACACAGAGATGGGTATACATATTCACAACCATTTATATGTATATAGACACACACATAAACACACACACATTGAGATTTATTTTTATGTATAAGCAACATATACACATACACACACACTCATATATACTAATCTCTACACATATGTGTGTGTCTATATATATGAGTGTATTGTATATGTGTGTGTGTGAGTGTGTGTTGGGTATACATACTCATATATATGTGTGTGTTATAGTAATAAATAGATATATACACATGGTATTCATATATATATATATATATATATATATATATATATATATATATATATATATATTAGTATATATGATTGTCACACACATAGATATATACTATAGGCACACACAAACACATGCATGTGTATATACTTATTACTGTATATGTGTGTGTGTGTCTATAATACACGCACATAGAGATTATTATATATGAGTGTGTTAGTGTGTGTGTGCGATTATATATGTATGTGACTATCTATACCCAACACACTCATATATACTTATCTTTATATGTGTGTGTGACACACACACACACACAAATATATGTATATATATATATATGTGTGTGTGTGTGTGTGTGTGTGTATGTGTGTGTGTGTAAGAGTGTGAGATTATATATGTGTGTGAGTATGTATACCCAACACACTCATATATACTTATCTCTATATATGTGTGTGACACACACACATGGACCTACACACACACATACACAATTACACACACATATAGATTAGTATTTAAGAGCGCGTGTGTGTGTGCACATCTATAAATTTATATACGGTTGTGAGTACACAAACAGACACACACACACTCATATATACTTATCTCCATGTGTGTATATCTATATACTAATCTTTATATGTGTGTTTATATGAGTGTGTGTGTGGGTTTGAGCATACACACTCATATATACTTATCTCTATATGATAATATACGATTATGAGTATGTATACCCAATATATACTATTCTCTATGTGTGTGTGTTTGTGAGTGTGTGTGTCTATGTTGAGTATACATACATGTGTGCATGTGTGTATATATATATATATATATATATATATATATATATATATATTTATATAGGGTTCTGAGTATGTAAGCTCAACACACACACACACACACTCATATATACTAATTTCTACATATGTGTGTGTCTATATATATGAGTGTGTTGTATACATGTGTGTGTGTGTATGTTGGGTATAAATACTCATATATATATATGTGTGTGTGTTATATGAATATATAGATATAGATACATAGAATACATACTCTCTCTCTCTCTCTCTATATATATATATAAATATTAGTATATATGGTTATCACAAACACAGATATATACTATAGGCACATACATACATACTCATGTATACTAATCTCTATGTGTATGCATGTGTGTTGCTCGACATATAAATATATGACACACACACACACACACACTCACACTCACATATATATTTATATATACACACAAACATATAGAGATTAGTATGTATACACACACACACTCATATATACTTGTGATACATCCATACTCATATATATATTTAGGCACACACAGACACTTATATATATTAATCTCTATTTGTATATAGATACTTATCTCTATGTTTATGTGTGTGCATATATATAAATATAAAGACACATGTGTGTGTGTCTCTACTAATCTCTCTTTGTGTTTGTGTCTGTGTGTGTGTCGCACACACACTCTTATATACTAATCTCCATGTATGTGTGTGTGTGATATATATTTATATATATATATATACCAACAAAAACACACATACATTCATATATACTAATCTGTATATATTGGGTATATATACTCATATATAGAGATTATGTGTATGAGACACACACACACATACAAACACACATAAATAGAGATAACACACACTCATATACACTAATCTCTATATGTGTGTATTTATATATATATAAGTATATAAATACACATGTATGTGTTATCACACACACATAAATAAATATAAATACATGTGTGTGTATGTATATTTATATACTATTGTGAGGATGTATACCCAACACACATACATACACACACATATATACACAGTTATGGTTGTGAGTATCTATACCCAACACACATATATGTGTTTGCCTATATGCGTGTATGTGTGTGTGTCTATATGTGTGTATGTGTGTGTGTATTGGTATACATACTCATAACTGTTTATTAATATATAGACACACATATGTATGTGTTATATATATTATATACATGCTCTATATATTTTTCTGTGTGTGTGTGATAGCACATATGTGTGTGTGTCTATATATATACGGTTGTGAGTATGTATACCCATATATATAGGTTTGTGTGTGTGTGTATACAAACATACTCCACACACACACACAAATACACATACATAGAGATAAAATATGCGTGTGTGTGTGTGTGCGTGTGTGTGTGTTGTGTGTCTGTGAGGGAGTATGTATGTGTACACACAGACACACACACATGCACTCAGTTGTGAGTATGTATACCAAACACACACACACACACATGCACGCAATGGTGAGTATATATACCCAATATACACACACACACTCATATATACTAATGTGTTATGAGTGTGTCTATCTATATATATTTACGATCTTACAAATACACACATATACACACACATACTAAATATATAGACACTACAAATATAGACATACACACACACACATACATATTTATATAGAGATAAGTATATATATAGAGATTAGTATATACACATGTATGTGTATATATATATTAGTGTGTATGACACACACACACACAACACACATATATACCATATATTGAGATAAGCATACATGAGTGTGAGACACACTCATATATTTATATAGAACTCACAATCATATAGACATATATAGATATATAACTATATAGACACACACACATATGTATTATCACACGCACACAGATAAACATATAGAGCATGTATATGAATATATAACACATATTGTGTGTGTATATATATTTATATATGGATGTGAGTATGTATACCCAACACACACAAATACACACACATATACATAAACTTACGGTTGTGAGTATCTATACCCAACACACACATATGTGTGTGTATATGTGTATTGGGTGTACATATTCACAACCATATGTAAAAATATAGACACACATGTATGTATTATATATTCATATACATGCTATATGTATTTATCTCTATGTGTGTGATAGCACATATACGTGTGTGTCTACATATATATATATATATATATATATATATATATACAATTGTGAGTGTGTATACCCAATACACACAGACACATGTGTTACATACACACACACATATACATCACACATAGAGATTTGTATATGTGTGTGTGTGTGTGTGTGTGTATATATATATATATATATACTATTGTGAGTATGTATACCTAGCACACACACACACACATAGAGATTAGTATATATGAGTGTGTGTATGTTGTATGCATGTATTTGGACAAACACACATACACATAGAGATAAGAATATATATGTGTGGTAACACATACATATGTGTGTGTATGTGTGAGTATTTATGTATGTGTGTATACTAATCTCAATGTGTACCCATAACCACATATAATTATATAGATACACACACACATGTACATGTTATATGCATATATATATATATATAACACATACGTAAGCATGTATACCCATATAGAGATTAGTATATATATATATATATATATATATATACATGTGTGTATATATAAATATATATACATACTCACAACCATATATATAATATAAATATATATACACAATATATATATATATATATATATATATATGTCTGTGAGTATTTATATATACATATAACACACTATGCATAGATATTAGTATATACACACACTCATATATATATACATGGATATAATACATACATGCTCACTCACACACAGTCATTTATGTGTGTGTGTCTATACATGCTCACTCATTTATCTATCTATATATGCTCACTCACACACACGCACTCACAAATGTGTGTATGTGTATTAGCTCTATGTGTGTGTGTGTGTGAGTGTGATAACACAACACACACACAAACACACTCACATAAAGATAAGTATGTCTACCCATATGTGTTATCACACACATAGATATTAGTATATATGAGTGTGTGTGTGTGTGTATGCGTGTCTGTATAAATCTCTCATATATGCTAATCTCTATGTGTGTGTATTTGTGTGTGTTTGTATCTATATATTTATATATAGTTGTGAGTATGTATACTAGTCTTTATGTGTGTGTGTTGGTGTGTGTCACAGTGTGTGTGCCTATATAAATATATGAGTATGTGTGTATGCATGTATATGAATATATCACACACACACACACATATATATATATATATATATATATATATATATATCTCCATGTCTGTGTGTGTGTTTATAATTATATATGTATATATATATGAATGTGTGTGTTGGATATACATACTCCCAATCATAAATAAATATATAAACACACACACGTATGTATTATCTATGTATTCTCACACACAAATATGCAGACACACTCATAGAGATAAGTATATATTCTAATCTCTATTCGTGTGTCAATATATATATATATATATATATATATATATATATATATATATATATACATGTATATAACTAATCTCCATAAGTGTGTATATATATACATGTATACATATTTATACGGATATAGACACACACACACACATAAACACACACATTTAGAGATTATTATATATGAGTGTATATGGTTATGGGTATATATACTCACAATCATATAGATACATACACAGACACACATGTATATAAATATATAACACATATGTATGTGTGTCTGTACATGTACAAGTATATATACTAGAGATTAGTATATATGATTGTGTGTACATACATGCATACACACACACACACAATACTAAGGATTAGTATATGAGAGTGTGTGTATGTGTGTGTGTTATATATTTGTATACATGCACACTCACAAACACTCCTATATACTAATCTCTAATATTGTGTGTGTGTGTATATGGTTGTGAGTATGTATACCCAAGACAGAAACACATAGAGATAAGTATATATGAGTGTGTGTGTGGTATGTGAGTATGTATATATATGTGTGTGTGTCAATATATTTATATACAATTGTGGGTATACATACTCACACATGCTCATATACATGCACACACACTCACACATGCACTCACACACATATGGGTATACATACTCACAACCATTTATATATATATATATACATATTCACGTGTGTGTGTGTGTGTGCGTATTTATATATATATATGTATGTGTGTGGTTGTGAGTATATATGTATATGTTTGTGTGTGTG
>JACERR010000120.1:15000-17500 GCA_016760335.1 Gastrodia elata
AGTGTGTGTGTGTGTATGTATTGTGTGCGCATGAGTGAGTACGTATGTTTACACACATACACAAACACTTATGCACTCAATTGTGAGTAAGTGTACCTAACACACACATACACACACCCACAAACACACACATGCACTCAATTGTGAGTATATAAACCCAACACACACACATACACTCATATATACTAATGTATTTTGAGTGTGTTTGTCTATATATATTTATGGTCTTACAAATACACACACACATACACATACATACTAAATATATAGATACCACAAACATAAACATACACACACACACACACATACATATAGAGATAAGTATAAGTATATATATAAAGATTAGTATATACACACATATGTATATATATATATGAGTGTGTATGACACACATACACACACAACACACACACATATACACCACACATTGAGATAAGTATACATGAGTGTGAGATACACTCATATATGTATATATTAAACTCACAATCGTATATCTATATATACATATATAGATATATAAGTATATAGACACATACACGTATGTATTATCACACACATAGATAAATATATAGAGCATGTATTAGAATATATAACACATACATGTGTGTATAGATATATTTATATACAGTTGTGAGTATGTATACCAAACACACACAAATACACACATGCACACAAATTTACGGTTGTGAGTATCTATTCCCAATACACATGTGTGTGTGTATATGTATATTGGGTATACATACTCACAATCGTATATAAATATATAGACACATACATTTATATATTATATATTCATATACATGCTCTATATATTTATTTGTGTGTGATTGTCTATATACATATTTATCTATATATGTATATATAGATATACAGTTGTGAGTATATATACCCAACACACATAGGCACATATATTATACACACACTCACACATGCACCACACATAGATATTAGTATATATGAGTGTGTGTGTGTGTATATATACTATTGTGAGTATATATACCCAATACACATACACACATATATAGAGATTAGTATATATGAGTGTGTGTATGCTGTATGCATATATTTAGACCCACACACACACATAGAGAGAAGTATATATGTATCACACATACGTGTGTGCGTGTGTATGTGTGACAAACAATACATATATGCGTGTGTGAGTGTGTGTGTGTGTGTGTGTGTGTTGGTGTGTTTGTGTGTGTGTGTGTGCATGTTGGCTATGATTCTGTGCGTTTATTTGTGTGTGTGTGTATGTATGCGTATTAGGTGTATCTATGTATATGTACTTATCTCTATGTGTGTTGGGTGTGTGTGTGTGTCTATGAATGTTGGGTATACATACTCTTATATATACGATATGTGTGTGTGTGTATCTACATACATGTATACAGACACACGTACTCATGTGTGTGTGTGTTGGGTACACACATGTATATATATATCTATGTATGTGTGATAACACATATGTGTGTGTATGTTGGGTATACATACTCATACCCACACATACACATGTGTTATCACACACACACATATATGTATACACACACACTCATAATATGAGTTGAGCATCATAATCATAACACGCACACACACACACACACGTATATGAATATGTGCAAGTTTGTGTGATACTCACAACTATGTGTGTGTGTGTGTGTATGGTGTGTGTGTGTCATACACACATATCACATACTCTCAACCGTACACACACACACAATCACACACACATATATAGAGATTAGTATATATGAGTGTGTGAATGTTTATGTGTACTATTGTTAGTATGTGAGAATACAAACACACAAAACACACACTCATATATACTATGTGTGTGTGTAATACACACACATGGAGATATGTATATATATGTGTGTGTGTGAGTGTATAGCTATGAGTGTGTGTGTGACCCAACACATATACACATTCATATGTGATGTGTATGTGTGTGCTATTTATATATAGTTATGTGTGTCTTGGGTATCTATACTCATAATCGTATATAAATATAAAGACACACATAAATAACACATGTATGTGTGTGTGTTCTCGCAGTCGTATAGACACACACACACACACACACACACACACACAAATACAACACACAGCCACACTCATATATATCTATCTCTATATTTATATATATCTAACCCACACACATAAACACACACACATATATACATGCTATATATATATATATATAGGCACAGACACACACACACACATAGAGATTAATATATATATCAATATGTGTGTGTGTGTGTGTCTGTGCCTATATATATATATATATATATATGCACAGAGACACACACACACATATAGAGATTAATATATATGAGTGTATGTGTATGTATATGCATGTATGTGTGTGTGTTTGTGTGTCCGTATGTGTTATATATTTGTATACATGCACACACACACACACACACTCATATATACTAATTTTTATGTGTGTGTGTGTGTGTGTCTGTGCCTAATGGGTATACATACTCACAACTGC
>JACERR010000120.1:30000-35000 GCA_016760335.1 Gastrodia elata
CACACCCACACACAAACACACACATGCACTCAATTGTGAGTATATATACCCAACATACACACACACACACCAACACACACACACTCATATATATTAATATATTATGAGTGTGTGTGTCTATATGTATTTACAATCCTATAAATACCCACACACATATACACACACATACTAAATATATAGACACCATAAACATAGACATACACACATACACACACACATATATCAAGAGATAAGTATATATATAGAGATTAGCATATACATATGTATGTGTATATATATATGAGTGTGTATGACACACATACACACACAACACACACACATATATACCACATATTGAGATAAGTATACATGTGTGTTAGATACACTCATATATGTATATATAGAACTTACAATCATATATTTATATATATATATATAGATATATAAGTATATAGATACACACACATATGTATTATCACATACACACAGATAAATATATAGAGCATGTATATGAATATATAATACATACATGTGTGTATATATATTTATATATGGTTGTGAGTATGTATACCCAACACACACAAATACACACACATATAAACAAACTTACGGTTGTGAGTATCTACACCCAACACACATATGTGTGCGTGTCTATATGTGTGTGTGTGTATATGTGTATTAGGTATACATACTCACAACTGTATATAAATTATAAACACACATGTATGTGTTATATATTTATATACATGCTCCATGTATTTATCTGTGTGTGTGTGATAATACATACGTGTGTGTGTCTACATACATATATATCTATATATGTATATATGTTATATAGTTGTCAGTGTGCATACCCAACAACACAGACACATGTGTTATATACACACACACACGCACACACACACATAGAGATTAGTATATATATATATATGTGTGTGTGTGTGTGTGTATGTGTGTGTGTGTGTATTGTTGTGAGTATGTATACCCAACACAAACACACACATACATAGAGATTAGTATATATGAGTGTGTATATTGTATGCATGTATTTAGACATATATAAACACACACACACATAGAGAAAAGTATATATGTAGGTGTGGTAACACATATGTGTGTGTGTGTGTGTATGTGTGTGTGTGTGTCACACACAAACACAAACACATAACACATGTATATAACATATGAGTATATGTATATGTATACACAACCAGTGTGAGTGCTTGTATATACAAGTATAAATAGACACACACATATGTGTTATATACAAAGAGTGTCTGTGTGTGTCTTTATGTATATGCTGGATATACATACTCATAATCGTAAATATATATAGAGATATATACTATGTGTGTGTGATATATATACTTATATATACACACACACAAATAATATATATAGATACACCCACATATGAGTGACACACACTCATGTATATAACATATGAGTACATATAAAGATTAGTATATAAGTGTGTCACACACATATACATAAGTATATATGGGTGTGTGTGTGTGTGTGTTAGGTGTGTTTATGTGTGTTTGTTTATGTGTGTGTGTATCTATATGTGTGTTAGGTGTGTGTGTGTGTGTATGTACTTATCTCAATGTATGTTGGGTATACATACTCTCATAAATACAATATGCATGTGTGTGTGTGTGTGTGTGTGTGTGTGTGTTGTGTGTCTACATACATGCATACAGACACACATACTCATGTGTGTGTTGGGTACACACACACACACACTTATACATATATATATATATATATATATATATATATGTGTGTGTGTGTGTGTGTGTGTGTGTGTGTATCTATATGTGTTTGATAACAAATATGTGTGTGTGTTGGGTATATATACTCATACCCACACACACACATAAGTGTTATCACACACACATAGATACGGATACACACACACTTATAACATGAGTTGGGCATACATACTCGTAACACACACACACATATATATGAGTACGTGTGTATTTGTGTGATACTCACAACTGTGTGTGTGTAGCTATTATATGAGTGTGCATGCTGTGTGGTGTGTGTGTGTGTGCAGTTGTGTGGGTATATATAGGGTTGTCACACACACAAACCCACACACATAGAGACATATACACACGCACACGATGAATGTGTGTGTGTGTCGTGTGTGTGTTGTGTGTCTATATATATTTATATATTAATCTCTATATATTTATATATTATCACACACACATGTATGTGTTTTTAAGTGTGTGTATATCTCTAGCACACACACATACACACACATAGCCATATATACTTATCTCCATGGGTGTGTGACACACACACACACACACATACTTTATATATGTATATAGACACACACACACACTCATATATCTCTATGTGTGTGTGTGTGAGTGTGTGTATACTGACACACACAAATACACACATTGCACATGTTATATAAGTGTGAGTATGTATACCCAACATAGATATATATAATCTCTATATATGTGTGTGTGTGTGAGTGTGTGTGTGTGTGTCACAATGTATGCGTTATATTGACACACACACACACTCACACATACTATTGTATCTATATAACACATATGTTGTGAGTATGTATACACATCCATGTGTGTGTGTGTTGAGTCAACACACACACATGCACAAATATTGAGACACACACACACATAGAGATTAGTTATATACTTGGGTATACATACTTACAATCATATATGTATACACACACACACACTCATATATGTATAATTTTACATGTATATATGAGTGTGAGTATGTGCACACATATACACACAAACACACACTCAAACGTAAGTATATATGAGTATGTGTTTGTGTGAGTGTGTGGGTGTGTGTGTGTATTTGTTAAAGACACACACACACACACATATACTAATTTTCATGTGTGTGCGTATATATATACTCATATATATACACATAGACACACACACACACACACACTCATATATACTAATCTTTATGTGTGTGCCATATATAAATATATAGACACACCTATATATATTACACTTTTACTTATCACTATGTGTATATATACATAAAGATTAGTATATATATATATACTGATAATCGTACATGTCGTATATGCAACACACACACACACATACATATATATATATATACCCAACACACATTATGTGTGTGTCCATATATAGATATACGATTGTGTGTGTGTGTGTGTGTCTATACGGTTGTGTGCGTGTGTTGGGTATACATACTCACAACCGTAATATACACACACACACATAACTGTATATATATATATATATATATATATATATATATATATATATGTATATATAGACACACACACACACACTCATATATACATACTCATATATATACGTGTTATGAGTATGTATACACATCCATATCTCCATGTGTGTACGAGATTAGTATACATATATGTGTGCGTGTGTGTGCGAGATTAGTATATATATACATATATGTGTGTGTGTGTGTGTACGTGTGTATGTGTGTGTGTGTGTGTCTATGTGTGTGTGTGTGTATATATATACTGTGTGATTATATAAATACATATACATACATACACAAACACACACACATAGAGATTAGTATATACGAGTGTGTGTGTGGTGTGTGTGTGTGTGTGCATATTTATGGGTTGGGTATACATACTCACACACACCGTATACCTAATACACACACACACACACACCACACATACACTCATATTCACTAATCTTTATGTGTTTGTACACACATAGATATATGTCTATATATACTAATCTCACACACTCATATCTATATATTTATATATATGTATATATTTATACAGTTGTGAGTATGTATGCCCAGCACACATAAAGATTAGTATATGAGTATGTGTGTGTAGGTATATATATATATATATATATATAATATGGTTGTGAGTATGTATACCCAACATATGAGTGTGTGTGTGTGTTTGTGTGTGTATACGGTTATGAATATATATAACCAACGCACACACACACAATCATATATACTTTTCTCTATGTGTGTGTGTGTGTCTGTGGTGTGTGTATGTATGTATATATGCCTATGTTTATACATTGACACACACACATACATGTTATATACATATATACACATGTGTGTGTGTGTGTGTTGGATATACATACTCAACCTCACGTATGTGTTATAACACACACATATATATATATAGAGACACACACACATTTTATATACATGTATACACATGTGCATGTGTGTGTTAGGTATACATACTCACACACATAGCACAACACACACTCACATACACACTCACATGTGTGTGTGTTTAAATGTGTGTGTGCGTGTATTAGGTATACATACTTGGATATATATATACACACTTATATATAAACACATACACACACACATAGATATAACATATGCACACACATAGAGATTAGTGTATATGAATGTGTGTGCGTGTGTGTGTGTATATGTGTGTATGTGTGTGTGTGTGTGTGATTTAGGCACACAGAGACAAAGAGATAAGTATGCATGTCTACCTCACACACATATGTGTCACACACACACATACGCACGCACTCATATATACTTATCTCTATATGTGTGTGTGTGTGCGTGATATAGGCACACACATTGACAAAGAGATAAGTATACATGTATACCTCACACACATATGTGTCACACATACACACACACAATCATATATATTTATTTTTATGTGTGTTTGTGTGTATGTGTGTAATACACATGTGTTTGTGTTATATACATTTATACTTATCTATATGTCTATGTGTGCCTATATCACACACACATGTACACACACACACTCATATATACTAATTTATATGTGCGCATGTTTGTGTGTGTGTGTGATCCATATATATATATATATACTCACACTGACATACCAAACACACAACCACATATACACACAAGCACATACACATAGAGATTAGTATATATGAATGTGTGTAACCGTATATGAATATG
Source organism: Gastrodia elata (assembly GCA_016760335.1). Lineage (NCBI taxonomy): Eukaryota > Viridiplantae > Streptophyta > Magnoliopsida > Asparagales > Orchidaceae > Gastrodia > Gastrodia elata. The sequence goes on from JACERR010000120.1 coordinate 34,942, forward strand.
TGTGTGTGTGTGTGTGTGAAAAACATACGCACACACATAGAGATAAATTGAGTATCCAT
>JACERR010000120.1:40000-52500 GCA_016760335.1 Gastrodia elata
ATATATATACGATTGTGAGTATGTATACCTGTGGCGGCCCAGCCCCGCCGTGGTCCTGTTAACCCTTAAGTTAACATGATTACGGTGGAGGGGTCACCAAATGACAAGGTCCCCACTTAAGATTAGATTAGACACACATTCTAATTCAATTTAAATAAGGACTTTGCCATTCAATCCAGAAATACTATCACTAAATGATCATACAAGAACTCAGAGTGCGGAAGCATAAAACATAACATCCATCCAATACAGTATAAATACAACAATACAGAATAAGTAAAGTACTGAAAGAGAAATATAACCCTGTATTATTACAACATTTAATAAACTTAAAAGAACTGAAAGGAACTCTCAATCTCACTGAAAGAAAAACTAAGACTACAGATCTTCAGGAACGGGCTCCTCCTCCAATGGCAAACTCTCCACTGGATCTGCTAATCCAACAAACTCAGAACCTACCATTATCAGTTTCATAATGGTAGGGCCCCAGCCAACAAAAGAAAAACTGGTTAGACAATATGTCTAAGTACATTTTAGGGAAAAAAAGTTTATTTAAGTTAACTGAATATCACCATAAAAACAGAACTGAGCAAAATAGGTGCAGAAAAGCGTACAAAAGAACAGTAAAAAGTTATAAACAAATAGTTTATAACTAAAACAACTAGGAAGTAATACATACCTCCTCCAAGCAACTGCAACAAGACAGGTAAGTAAAAGAAAAGTAAAACTGTAAGAAAATACAACCTAAATATGCATATGATCAAACTGAATTATGCTAAGTGACGTAAAATTTAAACAGTATAAAACTGAAAACAACTAACATCCTATATGAGCATATGAAAACAGTAAGTAAAACTAGCATTCTATATGTATATAACATGTGCAGGAAAACTGTAAGTAAAACAGTGCTGAAATGCAGAATATGCTAATAAAACAGTAACTGCAAACTGAAACTACAGTAACTATATAAGTCATCTGAACTGAACACGAACTCAGCAAATCTTAGCCTGATGAGCAAAAAAACTCTGAACCGAACATCACTGAATACTCTTAGCCTGATGAGCTAAGACAGAACTGAATGTAAGTGTACTTGAATTAGTATAACCATATCAAAATCCTGACTCTATAGTCAGTAGGGCAAGAGTCTATCCATCCTATCCCATGGACTAGGCATGGCATAGACTATCGGACTAAAACCCCATACAAGAAGCCAACCCCGAACGAGATGATCGAAGAGGTATACTAATCAAGCTACACCTTACAAAATCACCCTCAACTAGTACTCACCATGTCCAATCCTGACTAATGAGCGCAAAATGTATTTCTCGCCATCCTGGGAATTATTTCAACAGGCATGGATAGACTTACCGACATTAACAAACCAGCATGCTATGCCGGACTCGAGGATTTGGAGAGGCATACTAGTTAGGCCACAACTTTTGAACAACTGAAAACATCGATCAATTATGAATGATATGTATGCAATTCAAAATTTACATGAGATATTCATCAAATATCCTATGTTCAATATATGTGTACAAGGTATAAGGCTCAAAATCAAGGAATGCGAAGCATCAAAATCAAAGTGCAAGAAACTCTATCTAAGCACAGGTGATATTCTTTGTTATCTACTTTATTCGTTCTATCTACTCTAAGTTACATAAGTTTCAGAATTATCAATTCTTACACATTCTGTAACTTAGAATCACGAATCCTACTTGTTGAAGATAATTAGGACTGGCCAAGTCCTAATTATATCTTAATCAAAAGATGACTATTTGGTTAAAAAGAATAAATCATCGACCTAGTTTTGGTAATTTAATTCATCACAACCTCATCTTGATTAGTCAAATCAAGATGAATAGATTAAAAATTAGACTCCAGATGATGGGGTCTAATTACTTAATCTAAAGGTATAACTAAGGGTCTAAGGCTTAGAAACCCCACCTCACAGATTAAGTTAGGGCAGATCCTAATGATCAATCAAATTTATTAGGATAGATCTCTATTTTTAGTTCTAAAGTTTAAAGATCAAATAATCATTTAATAAACTAAGAAAATCTATAAACTAGAAAACTCAATGTTTCATCTAATTGAGTAACCCAATTTACTCAATAGATGAATTCTAACTTAAGATCTATTCCTAATCTTAGGAAATAAGGCTTTTAATTACTAAGAGTATCTCTCAAGACACACATCCTAACTAATGTTATAGGACCTAAGGATAGATCTAAGAATGATTAAGGAAAGATAAACACTCATAATTTACTTAGGAATTTTCTTAAAGAGCATATTTTGAGATTTTAATCAAAATCTTATTTAGACTTGAATTTGATTAATTTCAGTTCTAAATCATTCTATTTACTGATTTTAGTGATTAGAAATTAAATTTAGGGCTTTTAAAGGCTAAACCCTAAATTTGGGCAAAATGACCATTTTGCCCCTACTTAAGGGTTCAAAATATCAAGTTTTAATCTAGAGCTTAAATTCTGAAATTTTCTTTTGGAAAGTGTTTCTTACTGTCTAATATGAGATTAGACAGTAACAAAATAAATTTTGGGTGATTATTAAGCCATATGAGATCAAATTAGTAAATTTGACTCATAAGGGAAAATTAGTAATTTGACTAAGTGAAAGCTAAATTTTCTTTTAGATTATTGTTCTTTACTGCCTAAGTTTTCCATAGAGCCTAAATTTGCTGAAATCTGATAAGTATTGGCCAAGTTATGGCCAATACAAGATCTAGGGTTTAAGGTGATTAAGGAAATGCTTAATTAAGGGTCAAAAATCCTAATTTTGCCAATTAGTATCCAAATTAAGCAAAATCAGTGACTATGAGTTACAAATAGCTCACTGATTTATTCATATGTGATAGGCTCAATTTGAACCTAATTTGACTAAGTGAAGACCTAATTAGGGTTTAGGGTGATTATTGAGTGATTAGTAAAATTAATCACTCAAATACTAATCCAACATTATAGATTGATTCTAAATAGTTCTAGGAGTCCTCTAAAACTTAAATCATTCAATTTGGATCACTAAATTTGCTAAAATTCACTAATCAAGATTTAGAGTGATTAAGGGTGATTAGCAAATCTAACCGTTGGATCCTAAATATTTTATAGATTACTGTTAATTAGGTTCTTTTGATCTAAATGGACCTTTGGATCAACAAAATTGGAGCTCAATTGACCAAGTTATGGTCAATTGAAGTTCTAGGGTTAATTAACCTAATTAGGGTTAGGTCCTAAATGACATTAAGCAATTACTAATCCAAACAGCCAAGATAACCCTACTAAAATGATCCTTAGGATTTTCTGATCACTTTAAGACCCATATTGGGTATGTTTGGGTCAATGGGTGCAAAGTTATGAGCTAAATCAAGTTTTGAACATTTAATTTAACTTAAATTAAACCCTAAATAATCACTTTGCAAAATATTAATCCTACAAAAAATTAAATGACATTAATAAATTTCTTATATTTTTCTGATCAATTTGGTATATTTATTTGCATAATTTTGACTTATATTTTTGGAGTTATTAAGGTTTAAAGTTTTGAGTTTTAAATTAATTAAATCCTTATATTTATTCTTTATATAAATTATAAGCAGAAATAAATTATATTGATTATTTTATTAATCTAAAATTCTGTTGATTATTATTGTTTAGATTAATTTATGTTGTTTGATTTAATGCATATACATATTTTTATCACATTTTTTTAAAATACTTAAATCTGATATAAATATTTATATATATATATATATATATATATATATATATATATATAATAAAACTAATAATTGCTCTGCAGGTACACGTGGCGTTCATCCGTGGCTGAGGAGACCCGACGGGCCCCACGAATTCAGATGGCAGAAATTGTAGGCCACTTGGCGTGCTGCGATACGTTGCTGAACGAAGGTGGGGTCCACCTGCTTTCGATGCGCAGCTCTGATCAACGCAGGTAGGTCCCACCGCAGAGTCGCAGCCAATGCCTGGATGCCACGCATCCAACCCAGCTGACCCGCTCAGTCAGCAGACCGGGCCCGAGAAACCCGGTTCGACCCCGAGACCGGCGTCTTCCCAAAGAAGGCGCAAGATGCAGAAATTAGGGCTTGAAATTTGGAGGTTCTTTCAGCATCACCGGAGGCTAACCCGCATGGCCATGGGTAGGACAGGATGAGGGCTTTTCAATGTTGGTTGAACCCTAACTTGAGGTGGCCTGAACAACCTAACATAGCTAACCCTAGTTTAAGGTATACGGTTGACAGGAGCGGCGAGACAGAGCAATATCGCTCGCAGAGATATAAATTTTCGATTGAACTGAAACAATTTCAATCTTGATTGATTGCCAATAAATTCTATAACAACTGAAAGTATTGCTCAGACAATTTAAATTGAAAAAAAAAAAAAAAAAATGAAGGAGAAGATGGGGTACCAGAATCTAGGGCTTCGTCAATCGGCAGGAAGAAGAAGGATGACTTTGAAGATTAGGGAAACTCACTGATTGACAACAACTGCATTAGGCTAGCTATTAAGATGATAAATGAAGGTCTTCGAGCGAAACCTTAAGCGGCAGTGGCTTCCACTTGGTGGACGATATGCCGCGTGCGAGCCAATGATGACACGCGGAAACGCCTCGAGGAAGAAACACACGCACCGTTCGATCTGCGATCGAACAGTGGTGATGCGTCGTTTGATTTAATGGCAGCAGCACAAATATAAGAAAATGGCGCCAGTTAAATGCTATTTGAATATTATTATTTAATTAATTTACATTCATTTTATTAATTAAATTTTACTGCTTAAATGTATTCCAAAAATTCTCAATAAATCACCCTTAGCTAAATGAAGGGTGCTGATCGCAACGGCGCACTCGGATTTTCATTTCGATGAATATTTAATTATTTGATTATTCGAGGTATTTAAATATTATTTAAATATTTGACGAAAATCCAATGACTCCCAAATGCCTCCAAAATTTCACCCTTAGCTAATTTGGGTGTTCTGAACGCAATGGCGAAGTCAGATTTTCAATCCGAGGTCTAGATAAAAAGTCAAATTTCCATGTTTTGGGATTTTCCAGAATTCTTGTTTTGACTTTGTTGACTTCTTGGTTTGACCTAAGTTTTAGAGGTGAGTGCTAAATTACTTGATTAGTGACTTAGAACCTTAATTAAGACTTAGATTAGTCTTAATTGAGCAAAGTAACAACCTGGGTTGTTACAATACCCAACACACACACATAGAGATTAGTATATATGGGTGTGTGTGTGTGTGCCCAACACACACACCCAATTAACATAGAGATTAGTATATATGAATTGTGTGCACACACACACAAACACACACATAGAGACACACATCACATACTCACAATAGTACACACACACAGCCACACACACACACACACACATAGAGGTTATTATATATGAGTGTGTGTGTGTACGATTGTGAGTGTGATAACACACGCAAACACACATACTCATATATACTATGTGTGTGTGTAACACACACACATGCAGATATATATATTTATATATATGTGTGTGTGTGTGTGTGTGTGTGTGTGTGTGTGCGGGTGTGTGTGTGTGTGGGTGTGTGTGTGTGTGTGTGTACGGGTGTGTGTGTGTGTGTTAGTGTATATATATGAGTGTGTATGTGGCCCAACACATGCACACAGTCATATGTGGTGTGTTGGTGTGTGATATTTATATGTGGTTGTGTGTGTGTTAGGTATACATACTTACAACTGTATATAAATATAAATACACGCACATAGATAACAAATACATATGTGTGTATGTTCTCATAACTATATAGACACACACACACACACAAACACAATACATAGACACACTTGTATATATTTATATCTTATTTATATATATCCAACACACACACACATAACACACACACACACACATATACATGTCTATATATATAGGCACACATCACACACACATAGAGATTAGTATATATGAGTATGTATGTGTGTGTATTCATGTATGTATGTGTGTATGTGTTATATATTCATATACATGCACACACACACACACACATAGACTCATATATACTAGTCATTATGTGTGTGTGTGCCTACATATATATATATAAAGATGTATATTATCATATTGGGTATACATACTAACAACTGTATATAAATATATTGACATATGTATACCCATCACACATACACACACTCATATATACTAATATGTATGTGTTATATATATGTATATATATATATATATCTATATATATATATATACTCACAACCGTATATAAATATACATGTATGTATGTGGGTTGGATATACATACTATAAGTGCGTGTCATATGTACTAATCTCACGTTGCAAGTATATATACTCAAAACACACACACACACTCCCTCATATATACTAATCTCTATGTATGTGTATTTGTGTGTGTGTTTGTGTATATATATAAATAAGTGTGTGTCTATTTGTGTGTGTGTCTATATATAGATGAATATAAGTATATATATACATATGTATACACACACACATAAATATACACACACACACACTCATATATATATAAGTGTGTGTTTGTGTGTGTGTGTTGGGTATACATACTTATATATACATACACAAACACACACTCATATATACTACACATATGAGTTATCACACACACACATACACGCATACATACTCAAATAGAGATATAAATAAATTGACACACACACACATATGTGTTATATATTCATAGAATTAGTATATATTTATCTATGTATATCTTATATATATATGATTGTGAGTATGCACAACAGTATACACACAAACTCATACCCAACACACACACATACGGATTACACACAAACACACACACACACACATTAATCTCTATGGGTGTGTGTGTATGTGTGAGTGACATATAAATGTGCATCTATATATAAGCATAGACTCATATATACTAATATATTTATATATACAGTGTATGTGTGAGAGAGTATGTATATCATGTGTTTATATAAACACAAATAATATATATTTATATACACAGATATATTTGAATATATAGATATACACATAGAGTTAAGTATATATGAGTATACACACTCACAACAAACACAGACACACACACACATAAGGATAAGTATGTATGTGAGTATGTATACCCACCACATACATACACACACACTCACATATGTGTTGGTTATGTGTGTATCTTATATATATATATATAGTTGTGAGTATGCACAATAGTATACACACAAACTCATACTGAACACACACATATAGGGATCACACACACACACATATACTATATGAGTGTGTGTATCTGTGCCTGTATATATGATTTTGTGTGTGCGACCACATATACTAGAGATTAGTATATAACACGTATATGTTATATAATAATCTCTATGTGTGTGCGTCACACACATAAACACATATGTGTTATCATAGCATATAGGTATGTGTTATCACACACACTCTCAACACATGTGTATGTGCGTGCCACAGTCTCATATATACTTATATCTATATGTGTGTATTAGTGTGTGTGTGTGTGTGTTTGTGTGTGTGCATACAAAAACAAACACACACTCATATATTTCTATATTTATTTACGGTTGGTAGACACACACACATATATATCTGTGTATTTATATATAGTTGGCACACACACACACACACACACAGACACACATATATATTCACATACTCATAACCATAGACACACACATACACACACAAATACACACACTCAATGATATTAGTATATATGAGTGTGTGTGTGTGTGTGTGCATAAACTAATCTCTATGTGTGTGTTTATTTGTGTGTGTGTGTTGGGTATATATATGTATCACACTCACAAATGCATGTGTGTGTGTGTTGGGTATTTATATGTATCACACTGGCAAACGCATGTGTGTGTGTGTATGTGCTATGTGTGTGTGCGTATCTCTACATGGAGATAAGTATATATGAGTGTACACACACACACACACACTCACACATGGATAGATATACGTAATATATACTCATAGACACACACACACCCATAGAGATGGGTATACATATTCACAACCATATATACGTATATAGATACACACACATAGAGATTAATTTTTATGTATAAGTAGCACACACTCATATATACTAATCTCTGCACACTTGTGTGTCCATATAAATGAGTGTGTTGTATACATGTGTGTGTAAGTGTGTGTTGGGTATACATACTCATATGTATATGTGTGTGTTATATACATATATAGATATATACATATGGTATTCATACTATATATATATATATATATATATATATATATATATATATATTAGTATATATGATTGTCACACACATGAATATATACTATAGGCACACACAGACATATGCATGTGTATATACTAATCTCTATGTGTGTGTGTATGTATCTATAATACACACACATAGAGATTACTATATATGAGTGTGTTAGTGTCTGTGTGTATATGTAAGATTATATATATATATGAGTATCTACACCCAACACACTCATATATACTTATCTCTATGTGTGTGTGTGACACACACATACGGACACACACACACACACACACACACACATAGATATATATATTTATATATGTGTGTGTGTGTGTGTGTGTGTGAGTATATATACCTAACACACACACAACACACATAGATATAACACACATACTCATATATATATACTGTGTGTGTGTGTATGCATGTGTATTGGGTATTTGCACATTCCCTCACACACACATATACACTGAAAACCCAACGCACAATAGATATATATATATATATATATATATATATATATGTATATATATATGTGTGTGTTGGTTTGTGTGTGTGTATGTTTGTGTATATATATATATACTAATATGTGTGTGTGTGTGTGTGTTGGTTTGTGTGCATGTGTTGTGCGATGGGTATACACACAACACACACGCACACACACACACACATACTCACACTCACACACACACACACATAAACATACACACATACACCACACACACACACACACACACACACACACTCACTAATATATACTAATTTGTGTGTGTGTATGTGTGTGTGCACACACACTCACTCACATATATGTGTGTTTGGGTATATATGAGTACGTATGAGTGTGTGTGTGCCTATGTGTCTATATATAGACATATATATATACATGTGTGTGTCTAAATATAGACACACACACACACACACATATGTGTTATATATATGTATATACTAATATTTATGAGTATGTGTATGTGTGAGTGACATATGTATGTGTGTCAATATATAAACACACACACTCATATATAATAATATATTTATATATACGATGTGTGTGAGTATATATATTGTGTGTTTATATAGACACAAATCGTATATATGTATATACACAGATATATATATATATATATATATACATATATATATACATACAAATTAGTATATATGAGTGTATATGTATGTGTGGTGTATATGTGTTGGGTATGCATACTCACAATCATATATAAATATATAGACACACACAAACACACACATATAGAGATTAGTATATATGAGTGTATGTAGAGATGGGTGTATGTGTGTATCTGTGTGTGTTGAGTATACATACTCACAATTGTATATAAATATATAAACACACACACACACACACATACACACATATTGGTATATATATGTGTGTGTGTATATATATTTATATACAGTTATGAGTATATATACCTAACACACACAAACACACACACACACACACACACACACTCATATATACTAATCTCTATGGGTGACACACATAGGCATATAAACACACACACACTATATATATATATATATATATATATATATATATACATGTATGTAGAGACACACACACATATAAAGATAAGTATAATCATATATTTATATACAATTGTATGTATGCCCAACACACACACACATAGAAATTAATAAATATATACTCACATAAAGGTATATAGAGTTACGGTTGTGAGTATGCATATATACACACACACACACTCTTGTGTACTTATCTCTATGTGTGTGTATGTTAATATTTGTGTGTGTTTGTGTGTCTGTGTGTCTATATATATATATACTGTTGTGAACACACACACACACATGGAGAAACACACACACACAAACACACACATGTCATTGTCTATATACATTTATATGCGGTGTCAGATGTATACCCACACCCACATACAAAACACACACACACAAATATACCCATAATAATATATTTGAGTGTGTGTTTGGTGCACATACTTATGTGAGTGTGTATATGTGTGTATATGTACCCATACATATATAAATATATTATGTGTGTGTTTGTGTCTTCTGTGTGTGAGTGTGTGTGTGTGTTTATTTATTTATATATAGTTATGAGTATGTATACCCAACACAAATTTGTGTGTGTGATAATATATATGTGTTTGTGTATGTGTGTGTGTGTGTGTGTGTGTGTGTTGGGTATACATACTCATAACAATTTACAGTCATATATAAAAATCTCAATATGTGTGTGTTTGTCTATGTGTGGGACTGTCTATATCCGTATAAATATATACATGTATATATACACACACATATGCAGATTAGTTATATACAAGTATATATATATATATATATAGATACACACATAGAGATTAGTATATATACTTATCTCTATGTGTATGTTTGCATATTTGTGTGTGAGAATACATAGATAAGACATACGTGTGTGTGTTTATATATTTCTATATGTTCTGAGTATATATATCCAACACACACATTCACAAATAAATATATATATATATATATATATATATATATATATATATATATATATATTGCGTGTGTGTGTGTGTCTACGTGTGCTTATGTGTGTCACTCATAGAGAATAGTATATATGAGTGTGTGTGTTGGGTATTTATACTCACAACCATATATAAATATATAGACACACACACACACATATATATACTAATATGTGTGTATGTGTGTATGTGTGTATTTATATATTTATATACGATTGTGAGTATGTATACTCAACACACACAGACACACACATACACCCATCTGTACACTCACTTATATATACGAATCTCTGTATGTGTATTTATGTATTTATATATATATATATATATATATATGTATATAAATATATATTATTTGTGTCTCTATAAACACACGACATATATATTCACACACACACACCGTATATATAAATATATTAGTATATATGAGTGTGTGTTCACATATAGATACACATCTGTATGTCACTCACACATACACATACTCATAAATATTAGTAGATACATATATATAACATATGTGTGTGTGTGTGTCTATATTTAGACACACATATGTATATATGTATGTCTATATATAGACACACACACACACACACTCATATGTACTCATATATACCCAAACACACATATATTTGAGTGAGTGTGTGTACACACGCACACATGCACAAACACACACACACACACACACCAACCCACACATACCCAAATCTTATTATGTTTATTAATTTATATATACATACATACACATACACAAATACACATATATAGAGATTAGTATATAGGAGTATTTGTGTGTGTGTATGAGTATGTATAGCTAACACACCACACACACACAGACACATCACAAGTATATATATTTCTATGTACTTATATCTATGTGTGTGTATACCCAATACACATATACACACACACAACTATATATATACACAAAGAGGGTATACCCATTAGTATATATGAGTATGTGTGTGTGTGCGTGTGTGTGTGTGTGTGTGTGTATGTGTGTATATTTATGTGTGTGTGTGTGTGAGTGTGTGTGAGTGTGTGTGTGTGTGGTGTGTATACCCATTGCACACACACACACACATGTAAATATATAGACACACACGCTAATACACACACACTAATACATAGATATATAGACACACATGTATAACACATACATACACTCATATATATTAATGGGTGTACATACTCTGTGTGTCTTCATGCATGTTTACACACACACACACTCATATATACTAATATTTATGTATGTATGTGCTGGATATACATACTCACAATTGTATATAATGTGTTGAGTATATGTACTCACGCACATATATAGAGATTAATATATCTCTATGTGAGTACCTATATAGACACACACACACACACGCATATAGAGATTAGTATATATATGTGTGTGTGGGGAGGGGGGGGTATACATACTCCCAACCAAACATATATACTTATAAAGATAAGTGTCAGTATATATATATATATATATGTGTGTGTGTGTGTGTGTGTGTGTCTGTGTGTGTGTGTGTGTATGATAATGACACACACAGACACACATAAACACATATACATGGTATACATATCTCAAACACACATACTCAACACACACACATACACACACACACAATCACACACACATAGAGATTAGTATATATGAATATGTGTGTGTGTACGTGCTGGGTTTACATACGCAATCATATATAAATTTATAAAT
>JACERR010000120.1:57500-77500 GCA_016760335.1 Gastrodia elata
TATATCCACCATATATATATATATACACACACACACACACACATAGAGATTAATATATATATATATAGACACACACACACACACATAGAGATTAGTATATATATATATAGACACACACACACAAACACTCATATGCATAATCTCTATGTCTGTGTGTGTACTCACAATCGTATACACACTCATATATATATATATATATATATATATATATACATACATGTGTGAAGATTAATATATATGAGTATGTGTGTATATGTGTGTCTATACATACTCATTTTGATTATATATATGACTGTGTGTGTGTGTGTGTGTTTATATACATAACACACCCTCATTTGTGTGTGTGTGTGTGTTATGTATAGACACACCCACACACACACACTAACACACACATAGAACTGTGTATACATACTCATAATCATATAATATATATATATATATATATATATATATATATATATATATATATGCAGACGCTAAGTATGTGTGAGTATGTATACCCACATATGCATATATACCCACACGCAGATATATACACACACACACACACAGACACATGGAGATTAATATATATGAATGTGTTGGGGATACATACTCACAACTGTATATAAATATATATTTAACACACACACATACACAAATTCATGCACACACACACACAAACATACATGGAGATAAGTATATATTAGAGCACATATATACGAATCTTTATATGTGTGTGTTTGTGTGTGTGTGCATTGAAAATATATACTCACGCATACACACACATATATTTGTCTGTATAGATAGAAATATATATATCTATACCCGACACACACACATATGTATGCCTAACATGTGTGTGTGTATATACTTATACTTATCTCTATATGTGTATATGTGGGTATAATACAGGTATACACACACTGGGTATAATACAGGTATACACACACACAGACAAACACACACTCACTCATATATACTAATCTTTATGTGTGTTGGGTATACATACTCACAACCGTATAAATCTATATGTGTGTTTGTGTGTGCATTACTTACATATATGCATATTGAGATAGGTATATATGTGTGTTTGTGTGTGTGTTACTTATATACATCTTTATGTGTGTGTGTGTATATATATGTGTATATGTGTATATATGAGTGTGTGTCAACACACACACACACACACCGTATATATAGTCATGTGTGTGTCACATAGACACATACACACACAAATATGCATGCATATAGACACACACACAAAAATACCCAACACATACACAAACGCATATGTGTGACACACTCATATATTCTAATCTCTATGTGTGTGTGTTTGTGTTGTGTGGGTGTGTTGTGTGTGTGTATATATATATTTATATAGACACACACAACACACACACACAACACAAACACACACACATAGAGAATAAAATATATATATATATCTATGTGTGTGTGATAATGACACACACACACACACACAAACACATATATGAGTATATGTGTGTTTGTGTATGTGTTGGGTTTACACACACACTCATATATAAATATTTAGATAGAGAAAAGTATAATAGTAAATATATATATATATACATGCATGTGTGTGTGTGTATGTGTATGTGTGTTGGGTATACACACACAGACACACACACAGATAAATATATACTAATCTCTATAAATATATAGCACACTGTGTGTGTATCTATTTATTTATATCTCTATGTGAGTATGTATGAGTGTGTGTGTGTGTGTGTGATAACACATACGTGTAGTATATTTGAGTATGTGTTTGTGTATTTATACATGAGAATGCATACCCAACACAAACATACAAACACTCATATATACATATATAAATATATATATGTGTGTGTGTGTATGTGCATTAATATGTGTATGTGTGTATACATATGTATATATATACTTATACTCCTATATATATAGACGCACACACACACATTCATTTATATATATACATAAACACACACACATAGAGACTAGTATATATGAGTATGTGTGTGTTGGGTATATATACTCACAATCCTATATATATAGACACACACACACATATACACATAGAGATTAGTATATATGAGTGTGTGTGTGTGTGTGTGTGTATGTGTGTGTGTGTTGGGTTTACATACGTGAGATTAGTATATATAATACACACATACTCAGAGTATGCATACCCAACCCACACACACACGTATATTTATATTTGGTTGTGAGTATGTATATATATACATATATATAATACATATAGATTAGTATATATGAGTGTGTGTGTGTGTGTGTGTGTTGGGTATATTATGTCTTATTTATAGTTGTCAGTATGTATACCAATAGGCACACACACACACACATGTGTGTTATATACATATCTATATATATATAGTCACACACACACATATGTGTTATATACATGTCTATATATATATATAGGCACACACACACACATAAAGATTAGTATATATAAGTGTGTGTGTGTGTGTGCATATTTACAAATATATAACACATACAGACACACAAACACACACACATACATGCATACACATGCACACATGCTCATATATACTAATCTCTATGTGTGTGTGTGTGTGTTTGTGCCTATATATATATATATATATACATGTATATGTGTGTGTGTGTTTGTATGTGTGTGGGTTAGATATATATAAATATAGGGATATGTATATATGAGTGTGGTTGTGTGTTATATTTCTGTGTGTGTGTGTGTCTATACGACTGTGAGAACACACACACATACATATGTATTATTTATGGTTGTCTTTATATTTATATACGGTTGTAAGTATATATACCCAAGACACACATAACTATATATAAATAGCACACACATACACATCACATATGAATGTGTATATGCGTTGGGTCACACACACACTCATAGATTTACACTCACAAACACACACACACACACCCGCACACACACACACACACATATACATATCTCCATGTGTGTGCATTACACACACATATAGTATATATGAGTGTGTGTGTGTGTGTGTGTTTGTCTTCTCACATACTCACAATAATACACATAGACACACACACACTCATATATACTAATCTCTGTGTGTGTGTGTGTGTGTGTGTGTGTGTGTAGTTGTGTGTGTATGTACGGTTGAGAGTATGTGATGTGTGTCTCTATGTGTGTGCTTGTGAATGTGTGTATATTTGGGACACACACACACCCACACTCATATACACTTATCTCCATTTGTGTGTGTGTGTTATATAGTATATGCATGTATAGATATAACACATATATGTCAACATACATGTATATTTATATACGACTATGAGTATGTATACCCAAGTATGTATACCCAACACAAATAGAAACACACACACAATTATGTATACATTGAGATAAGTATAAGCATATAAATAAATAAATATATATATATATATATATATGTGTGTGTGTGTGTGTGTGTGTGTGTGTGTGTGTGTGTGTGTGTTGTGTGTGTGTGAGTATGTGTATATACCTAACATACACGCACATACACATATACCCACACACACACATAGAGAGAGTATATATATATATATATACACACACCCAACACACACACATACACATAGTATACACACTCTCTCTATATGTGTGTGTGTCTATGTGTGTGTGACACACACACTCATATAAACACACACACACACACACACACACACACACACATATATATATATATATATATATATATATATATATATATATATATATATGTGTGTGTGTGTGTGTGTGTATATGTGTGTGTATCCATGTGTGTGTCACACACACACATAGAGATAAGTATATATGAGTGTGTCGAGTATACATACTCATAGACATATATAATCTCTCACACATACATGCACATAGAGATATATATATGTGTTTGTATCACACACACACATAGAGATATGTATATTTGAGTGAGTTGGGTATACATACTCACACACATATAGAATCACACACACACACACATACTCATATATACTAATCTCTATGTGTGTCTGTTATAGACACATACACGCATACACATAGGGATTAGAATATACACATGCATTTGTTTGTGTGTGCCTATAGTATATATCTATGTGTATGATAATCATATAAATAAATATATATATATATATATAGTATGAATACCATGTGTCTATATATCTATATATTTATATAACACACACACGCACACACACACACACACTCAATCACACATGTATACAACACACTCATATATATAAACACACATACACACACACAAACATGTGTGTGGATCTTATTCTATATGAGTGTGTGTGTGTGGGTGTGCACGTGTGTGTAGACCCAACACACATGCACACACACACTCATATATATCGAGATTAGTTTATATGAGTGTGCTTATACACAAAAACTCATATATACTTTTCTTTATGAGTGTATGTGTGTGTCTATATATTTATATATGGTTGTGAGTATGAATATTCACACACACATATGTGTTATCTAGACAAAAATACACACATAGAGAACCCACACACATCCATATATATATATTATATGTGTGTGTGTGTGTGTGTGTGTCATATATTTATAGTCTTGGGAAATACACACATGCACACACATACAGATTACTATACATGAGTGTATGTCTGTGTGCCTATAGTATATATCTGTGTTTGTGCCAACCATATATATATATATATATATATATATATATATATAATATATATATATAGTATATATTCTATGTGTCTACATTTATATATTTATATAACACGCACACATATATATATGAGTATGTATACCCAACACACACACACAGACACACACCCACAGACACGTATACAACACACTCATATATATAGACACATACATGTATGTAGAAATTAGTATATATAAGTGTGTGTGTGTGTATTGAGTTTATAGAACTGTATATATATATATATATATATATATATATATATATATATGTATATATATACACACACACAGACACATATGTATACTCAACACATACACACACTCACAAACACACACACATAGAGATTAGTATATATAGGGTATATATACTCACAATCATATATTATCATATAGAGATAAGTATATATGAGTTTGTATGCCCAAACTCACACACACACTCATATAAACACACATATATAGATTAGTATATAGACATGCACACATTGAGATAAATATATATGAGTGTGTGTGTCTGCATATGTGTACTCACAGCCATATATAAATATAAAGACAAACCCACACACATACACACACACACACATACTCATATATACTAATCTATATGTGTGTGTAATTATGTGTATGTCTATATATATATATATATATATATATATATATATATATATATATATATATATATATATATATACGGTTGTAAAAATGTATACCCATCTCTATGTGTGTTTATCTACGAGTATGTATTATATATCCATGTGTGTGTGTCACACATACATATAGAGATAAGTATATATGAGTGTGTTTTGTATACATAATCCCAGACATATATAATCTCTCACACACAGCCACACATAGAGATATCTGTATATATATATATATATATATATATATATATATATATATCTGTGTGTGGTGTGTATGTGTGTGTGTGTGTGTGTGTGTGTGTGTGTCACGAACACATAGATATAAGTATATATGAGTGTATTGGGTATATATACACACATATATAATCTCTTTCTCACACACACACACTCACATACTCATATATACTAATCTCTATGTGTGTGGTATAAACACATACACAGACACACATAGGGATTAATATATACACATGCATTTGTCTGTGGGTGCCTATAATATATATCTATGTGTGTGACAATCACTAATATATATATATATATAAAAGAGAAAATATATATATATATATATAGTGTATTTATACCATGTGTCTATATCTATATATTTATATAACACACCCACATATATAAGAATATGTATACCCAACACACACACACACACTCACTCACACACGTATACAACACACTCATATATATAAACATACACACATTTGTGTAGAGATTAGTATATATGAGTGTGTGTGTGTGTGTGAGTGTGTGTGTATACCCAACACATACACGCACACGCACGCACACACACATATATATTGTGATTAGTTTAAATGAGTGTGCTTATACACAAAAATTCATATATATTTTTCTCTGTGTGTGCGTGTCTATATATTTATATATTATTGTGAGTATGAATACCCACACACACATATGTGTTATAGACGAACACACAGTTTGCGAACCCACACACATACACACACACACAGATATATATATATATATTTAGAGTGTATACACAATGTTTATGTATGTGTTATGACTTAGAGTGTGTGTGTGTATAGATACTCACACTAATAGAGATAAGTATATATGAGTGTATTACACATAGAGAAACACACACACACACACACAGGTATATATATATATATATATATATATATATATCTATATATTTATCTATGTGTGTGTCATATTTTTATAGTGTTGGGCAACACACACACGCATACACATAGAGATTAGTATACATGAGTGTGTCTATATGTGCCTATAGTATATATCTGTGTTTGTGACAACCATATATACTAATATCTACGTGTGTGGGTATATATATATATATATATAGTAGGTATTCTATTTGTCTGTATCTATATATTTATATAACATACACACATAAATATGAGTATGTATACCCAATATACACACACACACATACACATACACACACACGCACATACACCACACTCATATATATAGACACACACATATATGTAGAAATTAGTACATATGAGTGTGTGTGCAAGTATGTTGCATTTACATACTCACAATCGTATATAAATATATATATATATATACATATGCATATACACGCATGTATACTCAACACAAACACACACACTCACAAACACACACAAATAAAGATTGGTATATATTGGGTACATATACTCATAATTATAATATCATATAGAAATTAGTATATATGAGTGTGTATGCCCAAACCCACACACACACTCATATATATACATGTATAAAGTTAGTATATAGACATACACACAGGAGATAAGTATATATGTGTGTGTGCATGTCTATATGTGTGTACACACAACCATATATAAATATATAGACACACACATATACACACTCATCTATATGTGTATGTAATTGTGGGTGTGTGTGTATGTCACACACATACATAGAGATAAGTATATATGAGTATGTTGGGTATATATACTTACACACATATATAATCTCACACCCGCACATAGATATATATATATATATATATATATATATATATATATATATATATCTGTGTGTGTGTGTGTGTGTGTGTGTGTCCTCGTGTGTCCTTGTGTGTGTGTCATACACATATATAGAGATAAGTATATATAAGTGTGTTGGGGATAGATACTCACATACATATATAATCTCATGCACACACACACACACACTAACACACTCATATATAGTAATCTCTATATGTTTGTGTTATAGACACATACACACACATATAGAGACTAGTATATACACATGTATATGTCTGTGTGTGATAAGCATATATATTAATATATATATATATATATATATAGTATGAATATTATGTGTGTATATCTATATAGTTATATAACTCACACATATATATATGAGTTTGTATACCCAACACACACTCACACACACACATATATGAGTGTGTGTGGGTGTGTGTAGTGTGTGTATTGGTTATACATAAAAATTAATCTCTATGTGTGTATGTTTGTGTGTGTGTCTATATACATATATGGTTGTGAATATGTATACCCATCTCTGTGTGTGTATTTGTCTATCAGTATATATTAGGTATATTTGTGTGTGTGTACACTCATATATACTTATCTCCATGTAGAGACATGCACACCCACACAACACACACGCACATGTGTTTGTGTGTGTGATACATATATTTACCCAACACACACACACACATAAATACACACATAGAAATTAATACACACACACACACACACTCATATATACTAATATCTTTGAGCGTGTGTATGTGTGTGTCTACAATCATGAGTATATGTATATATGTTTGTGTGTGTGTGTGTGCGCGCGCCAACTGTATATAAATACATAGACTTATTTGAGTGTGTGTGTGTGTGTGTGCCAATCATATATAAATATATTAACATATATGAGTGTGTGTGTGTGTGTGTTTGTGTGCACACATACAAATACACACACATAGATATAAGTATATATGAGTGTATGGCCCACACAGACACATGTGTTGAGTATGTGTGTGATAACACATACTTATGTGTTGTGATAACACATATGTGTTTGTCTGTGTGACACACACACATAGAGATTAGTATATAACATATACGTGGCATATACTAATCTATAGTATGTGTGCGTCGCACACGCAAACTCATATATACAGACACAGATACACACACACACCACACATGTATAGAGATTAGTATATGTGTGTGTGCTGTGTATGAGTTTGGGTGTGTGTGATATAGACACACATGTGTGTGTGTGTATTAGGTATATATACTCACAACTGTATATATATAAGACACACACATAGCCAACACATACATGAATGTGTGTGTGTTGGGTATACTTACTCACATACATACTTATCCTTATGTGTATGTCTATGTTTGTTGTGAGTGTGTATACACATACTCATAACTGTATAAATATATAGATATACACACACAAACACACACACATAGAGATTAGTATATATGAGTGTTTGTATGTGTGAGTGTGTGTGTCTATATATATATACTATTATGAGTATCTCCATACATATTCACAACACACACACACATACACTCATATATACTTATCTCTATGTGTGTGTGTGTGTCATCTCACACACACACGCACACACACACAAACATACACACTAATTTATACTAATATATATACGTGTGTGTTTGTGTGTGTGTGTATGTGAGTATGTATATACAACACACTCATATAAATTTTGTATACCCAACACACACACACACACACACACTCACATATGTGTTCGCTATGTGTGCGTCTTATATATATACGGTTGTGAGTATGTATACCCAATATACACACACACACACATATTGAGATAAGTATATATGAGTGTGTGTGTGTGTGTGTGTGTGCATTGTATACATGAGTATCACACACACAAATACACACACATAGAGATTAGTATATATGAGAGAGTAGTATATAGATTGGGTGTATGTATACTAATCTTTATGTGTGTATGTGTCTCATATATATCGCACACACATGTTGGAACATACACACGTGCCACAACACACACACACTCATATAGTGTGACACACGCACACACTCATATATACTTATATCTATAGTGATGACCTTTTATATATGCTCATTACATATACATGAGTTTGTTATGGGTATGTATACTTAATTTATCTCTATGTGTGTGTATATTTTATCACACACAGACACACACATATTCATATATGATTATATATACTCATACATACTAATCTCTATGTGTATGTATTTGTGTATGTGTGTATATGTGTTGGGTATATGAGTGTGAGTATATATATATATATGGATCACACACACACACACAAATATGCACATATAGAGATTAGTATATTTGAGTATGTGTGTGTCTGTGTGATATAGGCACACACAGGCATATAGATAAATATAAATGTATATAACACACACACACACACACATAGAGATAAGTTTATATGAGTATGTGTGTGTGTGTGAGGTATACATGTATACTTATCTCTTTATCTATGTGTACCTATATCACACCTACACACACACACACACACATACACACACATACACAGACACACTCATATACACTAATTTTTATGTGTGTGTGCGTATGCTATATTTGTGTGTGTGTGTGTATGTGTCCATATATGAATGTGTGTATATATACCCAAGTATGTATACCCAACACACACACACATGTGAGTGTGTATGTGAGTGTGTGTTGTGCCATGTGTTCATGTATACCTAACACACACACACACATGTGTATACATGTATATAACATGTGTGTGTGTCTCTATATATATTTGTGTGTGTGTGATAACATATATGTGAGTGTGAGAATGTACATCCAACACAAACACACACTCACATGTGTATACATGTATATAACATGTCTATATGTGTCAATGTATAAACATAGGCATACTATATATATAACACACCACAAATACACAGACACACACACATAGAGAAAATTATATATGAGTGTGTGTGTGTGTGTGTGTTGGCTATACATACTCATAACTGTATACACACACAAATACACACACTTATGTGCTAGGTATACATACTCACAACCACATATATATATATATATATATATATATATATATATATATATATATATGTATATATATATGAGTGTGTGAGATTAGTATATATAGACATATATCTATGCATGTAGAAACACACACACGTAGAGATAAGTATATATGATAGAACACACACATATAGATTAGTGAATATGAGTGTATGTATGGTGTATTAGGTATATGGTGTGTGTGAGTATGTATACCCAACACACAAATATATATACACACACACACACTCATATATACTAATCTCTTTGTGCGTGTATTTATGTATGTGTGTATATATATTTATATAATCACACAGTATATACACAAACACACACACACTCATATATACTAATGTCTATGTGTGTCTTTATGTATGTGTGTATATATATTTATATAATCAGACAGTATACACACACACACACACATAGACACACACACACACACATAGACACACACACACACACACACACACACACACATATATATATATATATACTAATCTCACACACGCACACACACATATACATATACTAATCTCGCACATACATGGAGATATGGATGTGTATACATACTCATAATATATATATATATATATATATAAGTATGTATATATATATATATATATATGAGTGTGTGTGTGTGTTCGTGTGCGTGTGTGTGTGTGTGTGTATATATACAGTTATATGTGTGTGTATATTACGGTTGTGAGTATGTATACCCAACAAACACACACAACCGTATAGACACACATACACACACATAACCATATATATATATATATACATACACACACACAATGTGTGTGTATATTACAGTTGAGTATGTATACCAACAAACACACACAACCGTATAGACACACACACACACACAACCGTATATATATATATATATATATATATATATATATATATATTTGTATTTATATATATGTACGTGTGTGCGTGTGTGTATTTGGGGTGTGCATGTGTGTGTGTGTGTGTGTTGCATATACGATTGTCAGTCTATATATATATATATACTAATCTTTATGTTTATATACACATAATGATAAGTAAATGTGTAATATATATAGGTGTGTCTATATATTTATATATGGCACACAAATAGAGATTAGTATATATGAGTTTGTGTGTGTATATATATATATATGTATATATATATGAGTATATATAGATACACACATATGTGTTATAGCACACACATAGATATATATACACACACACACGTATAGAAATTAGTATATGTGTGTGTGTGTGTGTGTATGTGTGTGTGTCTTTAACAAATACACACACACCCACACACACACACTCACATAAACACTTATTCATATATACTTATGTGTGTGTGTGTATATCCAACACATACACACAATGAAATAAGTGTGTGTTTGTGTGTGTGTGTGTGTGTGTTTGTTTGTTATAAACAAACACACACAGACCAATATACACTCACCCACCTATACACACACAGAGACACACACATCTCTACATACATATATAGAGATAAGTACATATGAGTGTGTGGAGTGCGTGTCTATATATTTATATGTGTGACACACACACACATATAGACACACACACACACACACACACCGTATATATACATACTCACACACACACCGTATGTATACATACTCACACACACAAACACACACACATATTGAGATAAATATATATGAGTGTGTGTGTGTGTGTATGTGTGTGTTGGGGATACATACTCAGACACACACACACACAGATATATATACACACTCGTATATACTATGTGTGTGTCTATGAGTGTAACACATGCACACACACTCATACACACACATATGCAGACATAATCTCTATATATGAGTGTGTATACCCAATATATAGAGCTTATGTGTGTGTGACACATAAACACACACACTCATATATAGATACACACACACACACTGCATGTATACTTATATATTATATGTATTGTCAGTATATATATACACACACACGCATATATATATATATATACTAATCTCTATGTGTGGTGTGTGTGTGTGTGTGTGTGTATAACACATGTGTCTGTGTGTGTTGGGTATACACACTCACAACTGTATATCTATATATACAAATATAGATATATATATGTAGACACACACACACAGATAAATACATAGAGCATGTATATGAATATATAACACATATATATGTGTCTATATATTTATATATGATTGTGAGTATGAATACCCAATGCACATATGCACACACATATAGACACACACACACACATATAGGTGTGTCTATATATTTATATATGGCACACAAATAGAAATTAGTATATATGAGTTTGTGTGTGAGGGTGTGTGTGTGTGTTGGTGTGTGTATGTGTGTGTTGGGTATACATACACACAACTGAGTGCATGTGTGTGTATGTGTGTACACATACATACTCACTCACATACACAATACACACACTCACACATACTCACATATACTTATCTCTATGTGTGTGTATTTGTGTGTGTGTTTGTGTCTGTGAGTGAGCATGTATGTGTGCACACACACACACAAACCTATATACATGGGTAAACGTTCTCACAACCGTATATATACAGACGCGCACACACACACACACACACCCATAACACATATATATGAGTGTTACAGTCACCCGCACTCATATATACTTATCTCCATATGTATGTGTCTATATAATCTCTATGTGTTTGTGTGTGTGCCTATATATATATATAGACACACACACATACATACACACATATAGATTAGTATATATATAAACACACACACACGCATCATATATATATGTGTGTGTGTGTGTGTGTTTGTTTGTATGCTTGTGTGTATATGTGTGTGTGTGTGTGTGTGTGTGTGTGTGTGTGTGTGTGTGTGCGTGTTTGTGTGTTGGGTATACATACTCATAATCGTATATGAGTGTGTGTTTGAACACACACAAATACACTCATATATAGAGATTATATGTGTGAGACGCATACTCACACACACACACACAAACACACACATAAAGAAATAACACACACTTATATATATATATATAGATAGATATATATACAGACACACACATAAATACACACTCATAGACATTAGTATATATGAGTGTGTGTTATCTCTATGTATATGTGTTTGTGTATGTGTGTGTGTTTCATACACATAATCTCTATATATGAGTGTGTATACCTAATATATATAAATAAGTATATATGAGTGTGTGTATATTTGTGTTGGTATATATATGTATATATATCACACACACACATAGATGAAGATTAGTATATAAGAGTGTGTGTGCGACACACACACACACACACACACAAAGAGAGATTAGTAGACACACACACACACACAAAGAGAAATTAGTAGACACACACACACACACACACACAAAGAGAGATTAGTAGACACACACACACACATGTGTTTTTATATTTATATATATACACACATATAAATATACAGATAAGTATATATATATACAAAATATATAAGTGTTTGTGTGTGCCTAAATATATATATATATATATATATATATATATATATATGAGTATGTATGTGTCATAAGTATATATGAGTATGTGTGTATATACATACTAATTTCTATGTGTGTGTGTATATATATAGACAAACAAACACATACACACACACACATATACTAATCTCTATGTGTGTGTGTTTTTGTGTGTGCACATAAACATGTGTGCGTCTATATATTTATATACGATTATGAGCATATATACCCACTTATATATGATAAGTATATATGAGTGTATATATGAGTGTGTATGTATATGTGTGTGTGTGTCTCTGTGTGTGTTTGGTATATATGAGTGTGTGTGCCTAAATATATGTGTATGCATGTGTGATAACACATACGTGTATAAATACACACATGTATTTGTTATCAGACGCACATATGTATGTGTTTGGTATATATGAGTGTGTGTATCACAGAGAGATTATATATATATATATATATATATATATATATATATATATATATATGTGTGTGTGTGTGTGTGTGTGTGTGTGTGTGTGTGTATGTGTGTGTGTGTGTGTTTGTGTGTGTATGTGTGTGTGTGTTTGTCTATTTATTTATATACAGTTATGAGTATGTGTGTGTGTGTATTTGTCTATTCATTTATATACGGTTGTGAGTATGTGTGTGTGTGTGTCTATGTGTTGGGTATACATGCTCACAACTGTATATATAATTATATAAACACACACATGTGTGTGTGTGTGTGTCTATATATTTATCTATTTATATATGTATACTCAATACAACACACACACAAACACACACAGAAACACACGCACACACACACATGCACACTCATATGTACTAATCTCTATGTGTGTATTAATCTCTATGTGTTGGGTATATATACTCACAGCACACACACACTCATATATATACATTTATATAGACACACACACATTTGTGTTATTCACATATATATGATTTGTGTATTGGGTATGTGTGTGTGTTGTGTATGTGTTTGTGTTGGGTATACATATTCACAACACATTCACATACACTCATACATATATATACTAATCTTTATGTGCGTATTATACACACACACATACTATATATAGACACACACATATACGCACATAGAGATTAGTATATATCAGTGTGTATCACATATGGTGTGAGTATATACATGTGATTGTATAATAATCTCTATGTGTGAATATATACATACTCACATATAGAGATTATATATAAATATATAGAAATTAGTATATATATGAGTGTGTGTGTGTGTGTGGGTGTGTGTGTGTTTGGTATACATACTCACACACATGGCACAATACACACACACTCGTATATACTACTCACATCCATATATAAATATATATTAATCTCTATGTGTATGGTATGTGTGTGTGTGTGTGTGCATGTTTACGTATACATACTCAGAATCATATATAAATATATGGACATCCATTCATATAAGATAATCTATATTTATATATGGTTGTAAGTATGAATACCTAACACACACACACACACACACTCATATATACTAATCTCTATGTGTGTGTGTGTGTCAATATGTTTATATGTACACACACACATCTATATATATATATATATACAGACTCATATATGTGCTATATATCTGTGTGTGTGTGTGTCTTCATATATATACGGTTATGAATATAAATTTATAGACATGCACACACACGAGTATGTATACCCAATTATGTGTGAGGATACCCAAAACACATTCGCACACACTCACACACTTATATATATATATATATATATATATATATATATATATATATATATATATTTGTGTGTGTGTATTAGTATTTATACACTCACACACACATTTGATAAGAGTGTGTGTACACATACACTCATATATATACTCACAACTGTATATATATATATATACATAGACACACATAAACACACAGACACACAGACACACTAATATATATAATATGTGTTGTCTATGTATTTTTATATATGTGTGTCTATATATAACATAACATAAACGTGTGTGTGTGTGTCTATATGTTTATATATGTATTGATATATACATGTATATAATAGATACGTGTGTGTGTCTATATATATATATATATATATATATATATATATATATATATATATATATATATATATATTTATACACACACATAGACACACTCACAACTGTATATATATGCATGACTATATATGTGTGTCTGTGTATGTGTGTATACTCAACACACACACAGATAAAACATACATATATAAAAATATACATATCCATACTCACACACACACATAGAGATTAATATATATGAGTGTGTGTGTGTGTGTGTATGTTGTGAGTATGTATACCCAACATATACACACACATGCACACACTCACTCATATATACTAATCTATATGTGTGTGTGTGTGTGTCTATATATTTATATATTATATATATATGTGTTGTGAGTCTATATATAAATATGTATACTTATACTTATCCTTATATGTGTTGGGTATATATATATATATTTGTGTGTGTGTATCTATGTATTTGTTACAGACACACACACACACACACTTATATATACTAATCTCTATATGTGTGTATATATATATATTTGTGTGTGTGTGATAACACATACGTGTGTTTTTCTATATATTCTCATATATATACACACACACACATACACTCATATCTACTAATCTCTTTGTGTGTGCTATATATATGTATATAAACACACCTATATATATTATACTTATACTTATCTCTATGTGTACATACACAGAGCTTAATATATATATATATATATATATATATATACTTTCAACCATATGTGACACACACACACACACACACATATATATATATATATATATACATATGCATGTATAGCCAACACACATTATGTGTGTGTCTATATGGTTGTGTGCGTTAATTGGGTATACATACTCACAACTGACACACACACACAAACATGCACATATGTTTTATACTTATATGTTGTATAGACACACATAGAGATAAACATATATATGAGTTTGTGTGTAAACACACACACACACACACACACACACATATATATATATATATATATATATATATAAGTGTACATACTCGCACACACACACACACATATATGTGTATGTGTGTGCTCATATAGATTGTGTGTGTGTATATGGCTATGAGTACAGATCTGTGTGTGTTGGATATACATACTCACAATTATATATGGTTGTGTTTGTGTGTCTGTGTGTGTGTGTGTTAGGTATTAATAAAACACACACATATGGAGATAAGTATATATCAGTGTTTGCATGCACATACACACTTACACACACACACACACATACACACACATATAACACACACACAAATTGTGTGTATCTATATATTTATATACAATTGTAAGTATGTATACCCAACACACACACACACATAGATAATATACTAATCTTTTTGTGTGTGTGTGTGTGTTCAGTATACATTAGTATATATTCTATATGTCTATGTGTTTATATATACTATGTGTATGTCATATTACACATACGTGTGTGTGTATGCCTATATATGTATATAACACATAGAGATTAGTGTTTATGAATGTGTGTGTGTGTGTATTCTCTATATGTGTGTCTATAGATATGTGTGTGTGAGTGTGTGTGAATGCGTGTTTGTTGGGTTTACAGACTCACACACATATATACCCAACACACACACACTCGCACACAAACATACATGTATACACATATGTGTACTTGTGTATTTTAAGTATATAACAACTGTATATATATATATATATATGTGTGTGTGTGTGTGTGTGTGTGTGTGTGTGTCAAGTATATAAGTCTGTATATATACTCACAACCATTTATAAATATATAGACACACACACGCACACACAGAGATATATATGTTAGCCCAACACACACACACACACATATATATATATATAGGCACACACATACACATAGATATTATGCATATGAGTGTGTCTCTTTATATATATATATATATATATTATTGTGAGTAAGTATACCCAAACACATATACAAATATATAGATTAGTATATATGATTGTGGCACACTCATATATACTAATCTCTTGTGGAGTGTTTGTGTGCATGTGTGTTAGGTATACATACTCACACACACCAACACACACTCATATATAAATATATAAAGAGTGTTATATATATATATATATATATATATATATATATATATATATATATATATATATATATATGAGTGTGTGTATCCAACTCACATACACACATAGAGATTAGTACATATGAGTTTGTGTTGAGTATGTATATATATATATATATATATATATATATATATATATATATATATATATATGTACACACACACACATATAGAGATTAGTATATATAAGTGTGCGTGTATGCGTGGGGGTCTATATATGTGAGCATGTATGTATAAATATATATTGTGTAAATTAGTATATAAAAAACTAAACTCTATGTGCGTGCCTATGTAAATAAATAGACACACACACACACACACTCTCTCACAACCGTATATAAATATGTGTCTATATATATACATGCTCATAATTGTATATAAATATATGTGTATATATGTACATACTCATAACCGTATATTTGTGTGTCGATATGTCGATATATATATATATATATATATATATATATATATATACATACATATTAACACACACTCATATATACATATCTCTATCTGTGTGTGTGCGTGTCTATATAGGCACATACACATACTAATATAAATAATAGATAGAGATAAGTCTAAGTATTTATGTGTGTGTGAGTATGTGTATATACATAACATACACGCGCATACACAAACACACACATATAGAAAGAGTATGTATATATGTGTGTGTGTGTGTGTGTACATATATATATATATATATACACACACACCCAACACACACACACGCACACACGCCGTATACATACTCTTTTATATGTGTGTGTGTGTGTGTGTGATAAACACACACTCATATAGACACACGCACACACATAGATATAAATATATGTGTGTGTATTATATCTATATGTGTTGTGTATGTGTTGAGCATATATACTCACACATACACGTGCACACACACACGCACACACACACACATGCACACGCACACACATACACACACACACACACAGATATATATATATATATATATATACATAAATATATGTGTGTGTGTCCATGTGTGTGTATCACACACACATATAGAGATAAGTATATATGAGTGTGTTGGGTATACATACTCACACACATATATAATCTCACATACACACACACACACGCTCACATACTCATATATACTAATCTCTATGTGTGTTTATTATAGACACATACACACACATAGAGATTAGTATATACACATGCATTTGTCCGTGTGTGCCTATAGTATATATCTATATGTGTGACAATCATATATACTAATATATATATATATATATATAGTATGAATACCATGTGTATATATCTATTTATTAATATAACACACACATATATATGAGTATGTATACCCAACACACACTCACGCACACACATCTACAATACACTCATATATATAGACACACACATGTGTGTAGAGATTAGTATATATGTGTGTGTGTGTGGGTGTGTGTGTATGTGTATATGTTGCTTATACATAAAAATAAATCTTGATGTGTGTGTATTTATGTGTGTGTCTATATATATATATATGGTTGTGAATATGTATACCCATCTCTGTGTGTGTTTGTTTATGAGTATGTATTACATATATTTGTGTGTGTGGGAGTGTGTGTGTGTGCACTCATATATACTTATCTCCATGTAGAGACATGCACAGACACACAACACACACACGCACATGTATTTGTGAGTGTGATACATATATATACCGAACACATACACACACATAAACACACACATAGTGATTAGTATACACACACACACACAAACACACACTCATATATAATAATATCTTTGAGTGTGTGTATTTGTGTGTGTATGTGTATGTCTGCAGTTGTGAGTGTGTATATGTGCATGTGTATGTGTGTGTGTGTGAACCAACTATAAATAAATACATAGACATATTTGAGTGTGTGTGTGTGTATGTGTTTGCCAATCATATATAAATATATTGGCATAGATGAGTATGTGT
>JACERR010000120.1:80000-82500 GCA_016760335.1 Gastrodia elata
GTGTGTGTGTTTGGTATACATACTCACACACATGGCACAATACACACGCTCGTATATACTACTCACATCCATATATAAATATATATTAATCTCTATGTGTATGGTATGTGTGTGTGTGTGTGTGCATGTTTACGTATACATACTCAGAATCATATATAAATATATGGACATCCATTCATATAAGATAATCTATATTTATATATGGTTGTAAGTATGAATACCTAACACACACACACACACACACACTCATATATACTAATCTCTATGTGTGTGTGTGTGTCAATATGTTTATATGTACACACACACATCTATATATATATACATACTCATATATGTGCTATATATTTGTGTGTGTGTGTGTCTTCATATATATATGGTTATGAATATAAATTTATAGACATGCACACACACGAGTATGTATACCCAATTATGTGTGAGGATACCCAAAACACATTCGCACACACTCACACACTCATATATATATATATATATATATATATATATATATACATATATGTAGTTGTAAGATACTCATGAGTGTGTGTTTGTATGTGTGTATGTGTTGGGTATACATACCAACACACACACATATGCACACACCGACACACACGCACACATAGAGATAAGTATATATGAGTGTATGAGTATAGGGTATACTAAACTTAATGTGTGTGTGTGTGTGTTGGGTATATGTACTCACAATCATATATATATATATATATATTTATATATATATATATAAAGAGAGAGAGAGAGATGTACTCACAATCATATATATACACACACAAACAAAACACACTCATCATACACACTCATATACATTGGGTGTACATTTATCTATATGTGTGTGTGAGAGCCTATACACTAATTGAGTGTGTCTGCGTAATACACACACATATATATGAGTATGTATACCCAATGTATATGAGTGTGTGTGCTGGGTGTGTTTTGTGTGTGTGTGTGTATTATTATTTATGATTGTGTGTGTGTTTGTGCATGTGTGTGTGTGTGAGTGCATGTGTGGGTGTGCCACACACACCATTTAAATATATATATACTAATCACCACACATAAATATTAGTATATACGTGTTATGTGTGTGTGCATGTATGTATATACAGATACACACAAATACACACATATAGAGATTAGTATATATATGTATCACACACTTGTATATATATAAATCTCTATGTGTGTGTGTATCGAGTATATATACTCACACACATCATGTTTGTTTGTGTGTGTGTGCATATTTATGCGTGTGTTGGGTATATATGATATTATGTATATATGTCTATGTAGAGACACATACATGTTCATAAATTCACACATAGACAAATAAATACAGACACACACACACACACACACTCAGATATACTAATCTCTATATGTGTATATGTATGTATGTAGAGACACATATGTGTGTGTGTGTTTAGGTATACATACTCACATATACACTAATATTTGTGTTCATGTGTTTGTTTATGTGTGCGTGTGTTTGTGTGTGTGTGCCTCTTGTCTATATATGAGAGTTTGTGTATGTGTGTGTGTGTTGGGATATACATGCAACACACACACACAAACATAAGGATTAGTATATATGTGTGTGTGACCCAACACACACACTCATATATACATATCTCTATGTGTAAGTATATCTAACACACACACACACACACACCACACACACACACACACACACACACACACACACACACACACTCACTCACACACACACACACACACACACACACTCACACACACACACACACACACACACACACACACACACATATATATATATATATATATATATATATATATATATATATATGTCTGTATATGTGTGTGTGTGAGCGTGTGAGTATGATATATATTCTATAAATATATAAGATATGTGTCTCCATATTTATAGGCACACACTCAGATATGTGTTATATGTTTGTATGTATATACCCTTTGTGTGTGTGTATGTGTGTGTGTGTTGAGTATCTGTGTTTATGTGTGTGTGTGTGTGTGTGAGTGTGTGTGTGTGTTTGGTATATGAGTGTGTGTGTCTATATATACATACGTGTGTGCATGTGTCACACTCATATATGTGTGAGACACACACACATATATACACACACATAAAGATTATTATATTTATACACGTATAGAGATACACACTCATATATGTGTGAGACACACACACATATATGCGTGTGATCCATATATATACACACGCATAGTGATGAGTGTGTGTGTTTGTGAGACATACTTATATACTCACAACCATATATAAAAATATAGACAAACACACGTATGCATTATATACATGTAATGTTGTGAGTATGTATACCCAACACATACACACACACACACACAAACACACATATTTATATATACTTATATATATACGATTGCGAGTATGTATATATAAGTATATGTGTTTGTTTATATATATACACACACATGTATACTAATCTCCATGTGTATACCCATTACGTATATACAC
>JACERR010000120.1:87500-90000 GCA_016760335.1 Gastrodia elata
ACACACTCTGTGTGTATACATAATTATGTGTGTTTATGCGTGTTCACACACACACACTCATAATTACTAATCTCTATGTATATTTGTATTGGGTATACATACTCACACACATATATAGAGATTAGTATATATCTATATGAGTACCTGTATAGACACACACACACACATAAAGATTAATATATAAGAGTGTGTATGTGTGTGGGTATACATACTCACAAATGTATATATATACATATAGAGATAGTATAAGTATATATATATATATATATATATATGTGTGTGTGTGTGTGTGTGTGTGTGTGTGTGTGGTGTTGGGTTTACATACGCAATCATATATAAATATATAGATAGAGAAAAGAATAATAGTATGTATATATATGTGTGTATGCGTATTTATGTGTGTGTTGGGTTTACACACACAGACACACACAGACACACACAGATAAATATATACTAATTTCTATGAATATATAACACATATGTATGTTTATCTATTTATTTATATCTCTATGTGAGTATGTATGAGTGTGTGTGTGTGTGCGCACGCGTGATAACACATACGTGTAGTATATTTGAGTGTGTTTGTGTATGTATATATGAGTATGTATACCTAACACACACACACACTCACACACACTCATATATACATATATAAAAATGTATATGAGTGTGTGTGTGTGTGTGCATTAATGTGTGTATGTGTGTATACATATATATATATACTTATATTCTTATATATACATACACACACAGACACACACACATTTATATATATACACAAACACACAGATATAGAAATTAGTATATATGAGTATGTGTGTGTGTGTCTGCGCTAGGTATACATACTCACAACCCTATATATATATAAACACACACACATATACACATAGTGATTAGTATATATGAGTGTGTGTGTTGGGTATACCTAAGTGAGATTAGTATATATGACACGCACACTCAGAGTATGTATACCCAACCCACACACAAGTATATTTATATATGGTTGTTAGTATGTATATATATACATGTATATAATATATATAGATTAGTATATATGAGTGTGTGTGTGTATGTGTGTTGGGTATACATATGATTAT
Organism: Gastrodia elata; assembly: GCA_016760335.1. Lineage (NCBI taxonomy): Eukaryota > Viridiplantae > Streptophyta > Magnoliopsida > Asparagales > Orchidaceae > Gastrodia > Gastrodia elata. Next base: position 88,598 of record JACERR010000120.1, read on the forward strand.
ATATTTATTTATAGTTGTGGTGAGTATGTATACCCAATGGGCACACACAGACGCACACACACACATGTGTTATATATATGTCTATATATATATAGACACACACACACACATAAAGATTAGTAAATATAAGGGTGTGTGTGTGCCTGTATACAAATATATAACACATATGGACACACAAACACATAAACACACATACATGCATACACATGCACACACACACTCATATATAATAATATTTATGTGTGTGTGTGTGTGTGCCTATATATATATATATAGACATGTATACATGTGTGTGTTTATGTGTGTGTGGATTGCATATATATAAATACAAAGATAAGTTTATATGAGTGTGTCTGTGTGTTGCATTGTGTGTGTGTATGTATGTGTGTCTATACAGCTGTGAGAACAGACACACATACTATGTGTTATTTATGTGTGTCTTTATATTTATATACGGTTGTAAGTATGTATACCCAATACATACACAACCATATATAAATAGCACATACAGACACATCAAATATGACTGTGTGTATGTGTTGGGTCACACACACACTCATATATACCCTCACACACATACACACACCTACACACACACATATATACATATCTCTATGTGTGTGTTACACACACACATAATATATATCAGTGTGTGTGTGTTCTCAAATACTCACAACAGTACACACACACTCATATATACTAATCTCTATGTGTGTGTGTGTGTGGTTATGTATGTATGTACGATTGAGAGTATGTGATGTGTGTCTCTATGTGTGTGTTTGTGTGAATGTGTGTATGTTAGTGACACACACACACACCCACACTCATATATATTTATCTTCATTTGTTTGTGTGTGTTATATAGTATGTGCATGTATAGATATAACACATATGTGTCTACATACATGTATATTTATATATTACTATGAGTATGTATACTCAAGTATATATACCCAACACAAACATACACACACACACAATTATGTATACATAGAGATAAGCATAAGTATATATGTGTGTGTGTGAGTATGTGTATATACCTAACATACACGCACATACACACACACACATAGAGAGAGTATGTATATATGAGTGTGTGTGTATGAGTATGTATATATATGAGTGTATGTGTGTATGTCTGTATGTGTTTATATATATATATATATATAGAAACACACACACACACACACAATAAATATAGTCTCTCTCTATATATGTGTGTGTGTGTGTGACACACACACACTCATATAGACACACACACACATAAATATAAATATATGTGTGTATCATATCTATGTGTGTTGTATGTGCATTGGGTATACATACTCACACACACACACACACACACATGCACACACACACGCGCGCGCGCGCGCGCGCACACACACACACACACACATAAA
>JACERR010000121.1:0-22500 GCA_016760335.1 Gastrodia elata
CCACGAACACGTCTGAATCTGACATTTATCGGTATCATAAATGCCAAGGCCCCAGCCAACAAAACAAAAAGGTTACAGTTAGATAATTATCTAAGTATATTTTAGGCTATTTTAATGAACTGAATATTTTAAAGATATCACATTTTAATTTAACTAAACATGCAAGCAGGAAAGGGTACAATAAGCTGTGAAAGAAATGGGTAATTATAAACTATCCATTTATAGCCAGCAACCAGTACAGAGGACATACAATGCAAAATAAAGCTAAAAGAACAACAACTACAATACAATTCTAAACCTGACATACTTTATGATCATATTAACACATGCTGAGTATATAAAAGAAATATAAGTACTGAAAATGTGCAATTCTAGCATCCTAAGCATGCCAAAATATATATAAGCAAGCCATATGAGTATACATACAACATGCTAGTTAAGAACAGGAAAAGAAAAGAGAAGCCACTGAGACATGTGGCAAAAGCAAAGCAATCTATGAAATGTAAGGCCACTAAGACATGTGGCAAAAGCAAAGCAACTACTGAAAATAAAGCCACTGAAGCATGTGACAAAGCAAAATAGAAAATAATACTAAATAATATAGTTAAAGTAGCAATAAGCCTAAGATATAGTACTGCCATACCAGCCAATAGGCCATACAGGGCCTCCAATATCAATCAATCAATCCCCAGCCTAGCCATCCAAATATGCTAGGTCTGAGTCCAGTCTATATAATACTACTACTGAAGAGGCAGACTACGCTAGGACATATTCTACCAACTGCAAACAAGGAATAATTGAATGATATGCAATTCAAATACTAACTTAGGATGGATCATCCATATCCTTAGTTCTCCTATTATGCTCAAGGAATAAGGCTCAATATCCAAGGTATGCAAAGCAATCTAGTCAAAGTAAGCAAGAAACTCAATATAGACTTATGTGATATCTAATATTATCTAATTACCAAATTTAACTACTCTTAGAAGGTACAAGTTTAGGATCTCCAATATCCAGCTATCGTGTAGAATCTCAGATTTACATCCTTAAAGTTAATATTAGAACATAACAAGTTCTAATCCAAAATCATGTGATGACTATATGGTTTAAGTAAGTAAATCAATGACCTAATTTATTAATATTTTACTCTCTTACCCAAATCTTGATTAAGTAAATCAACATTTAAGGATCTAGAACTTAAACCCCAATTTTGAGTTCAAATCCCAAATCCAAGGTAATATCCTAACTAGGATCTAGGGTTCACATTTACAACCCAAATTTAAGGTATAGAATCCTCTAAGCTGAATGATCCAATAACTAAGAACTTATTAAAATGTTATTCTATTGATTATAAGATAAAATAATCAATTAAGAACTTGAGAATCTAAGATCTATATTCAATCTTTAAAATAATTTCATTATCTTATGGATTGAATCATCCTATACCCACATGGAAGCTTTCAAAAGATTAAACAATCAATCATTTACATAATTTTAATTGGAGATGGTTCAATTCAAATTGAAGATCTAAGTTTAAGATCTAAGATCTAAGGATCTGAAGTTTGATCACTTTAGACTTTAAACTAGAGTTTTAACTTAAGAATTTCCATTTGTGTTTCTTTTAGAATTTAAGTTCATAGTTAAACTATATGAAGTTTATTAAGGTTGAAATTGACAATCTTAGGTCTTAGATTAAACATCAAACTCATATTGATCTTTTTAGGGCTACTTGAGATCTAAGGATCTTAATTAGGGCTAAATTGAAGATTTCATAATTTCAATATAAATATTACTAATAGCATTAGTCTAAGGGTCCAAAGAACATTTCTAATCTATCTTAGGATGGTTTACTGAATTTCCAAGGTCTAAGGGGCACTTAAGCACATTTTAGTCAAAATGACCAAAATGCCCCTCTTAAGGCTAAAAATTGGGATTTTAGGGTTTAGCAATCCAAATTAGATCTAATCTATTTTAATATGTTTCATATTGATTAATGAAGTAGAAGTTTCACTCATCTCAGATTTTTGACCACTTAATTAGGCTAATTATCACTAATTATTTAAATAAGCCCAATAGGGTGATTAGTGAAAATAGGCATCTTTAGGGAAATCCAACCTTACACTTAGGTTTTGATAGACTTAACATTGCATTAGGAACTTACTTACCCTAAATCTGAGACTTAATTAAGGTTAAATTTACTAATCTTTAATTAGGGTGATTAAGGGGTGATTAAGAAAAATAAATATCCAAAATTAGTTCTAAGGGTTTGATATTGTTCTCTAGGGTCTAAGGAGCAATCAAAGCCCTTAATCTCCATATTTGGATATTTATTAAATTTATTATGATTTAATTAAGGACATCAAAGAATTGGGCAAATATTTTTAAATCCAACCATTAGATCTGTGATTTTATTTTAAATTTAGATTCCTTGTATTTTTTTAATTCAAATGGTATATTGGATCATGCCATTTAGATCAGTATAACCAAAGTTATTTAAATAATTTATTCTGTATTTTTATTAAATTAAGACTATAGGGTTTGATTAATTTAATTCGAAACTATTAAAAATATCTTCCGATAATTATTAAATAGACGCGGCCCAAAATCAGAACCGTGCGGGTCACGGGTCGGCCCGGCCCAGGACCCACGACTTCGTCTTCTTCCTCTCGACGGCTCCCGAGTCAGCAGAATTTCCGCACTAAAATTCTCGACGCTCCGACGATGGCAAAGGCTCAACTCAATCCCTAAACATTCCTAGAGTCAAGATGCATCGATTGGATAAAGAACCCCTATCTGGATCCCTCTCGATCGATGGGGTGCTACTCAACCGGGATGGCTTCAATAAGGCATCTCAGGCCGACTGTGAGGGGACAATTCGCCTCACAGAGGCCTCGATTCGACCGTGGTTCGATCCCAACATGTTCAGGGAAGTGAGGCGAGTCGAAACCCCATACTTTCTTAACTTGGGGCGCAGCCAATCACTGGGTCCTTACTTGGACTTAGCCATGGCTCGACCCCTAGCTCAATCGATCGATACTATCAATTCGAGCTAGCTTAGCCCCAAGCAACAATTACCACAGGTTCCTTAGGTGGCTATGGTTCACTAGGAGACATCAAGGGCTCATCTAGAGGATAGAAACAAAATGGAGCTAAAGGAATTTCAATGGGGGAAAGGTTGTACCTGAAGTCGGGGTTACAGTCCTGACCCAGGAGAATTGAAATGCTCCTAAGCTTCTTGAATGCTAAGTCGGGCCCTCTATCAGCGGTCCTAAGCTTCGGGAATGCCAGGATTTGCCAAGGAAGATGGAAGCTCCAGAGACTTCAACTGGGGAAATTGAGGGTTCACTGTGAGCAAAGGGACTCACTGTGAATCACTAGGGGTATTTATAGGCTTGAGGGAGCTCTTGGGGTGGTGTTTAAGGCTTTGTAGTAGCAAGAAGTTCGAGCAAATGGAAGAGGCTCGGGACAACAGCCTTGGGAAAATTGGGAAGAAGGCAGCCAGCAAGGTGAACGCGCTGAGGGCAGGAGAGGAATTTCGGAGCTTTTCCTGTACTGCCACGCGGCTGAGGAGATCCTGGATATCAGGGGGAGACCAGACGCAGACGTGTCAAGGGGAAGATGAAGATCCACAGCACTCGAGATGCCCTGGACCATCTGATTGATCGACCATCGGGGCAGAACGGCCCTGATCTCCCAATACTTAATGAGGAACCGCAGATAAGAGATCTACCATTGGATTAGATTGGATGATCTAATGGCGGATCGGGGATACTTGCGGGAGTGGATTAGGCTTCGCAAGATTAAATCTCATAACCGCAGAACAGTCGAGATTGAACGGGTCCGATCGAAGGCGCGAGCCGTTAGATCAAATCCCGCGGAACGGATGGCTCGGATGGTGCCCGCGGTTTGGAAACCCGCCGACCGTTGGAAAAGGTATAATTGTAATTATGAAAAAATTAAAACTCTAATTTGCAATTACATGTATTTAAATTAAATCCAAAAATTGCCTAAATGACCTCTAAAAATTCCCAAAATTTCACCCTTAGCTAATTTGGGGGTGGGGAATTCAAATATGAAATTAGATTTTAATTTGAAGATCAAATTATTTTATGTATTTTCTAGGGTTCAAAAATAACCAAAAATACCAAATTTGTCATTTTAGCTCCGATTGATTCCAAACTTCTAGGGTTAGGTTTAAATGACCCACTGAATCCAGTGGAATCAAGATCAAAGGTTGGTTTAGCTTAATTAATCCAAATTAAGCTTGAGTAACAACAAGGGTTATTATAATGTATGCTATACCCACACACACACACACACACATATAGAGATAAATATAAGGTTTATATATAACACACACACTCATATATACTAATCTCTATGTGTGTGTATTTGTGTGTATATGTGTATGTATTTGTGTCTGCATGTGTGTGTGTGTATGTATATAAATATATATAGTGTGTGTATGTGACACACACACACACACACTCAAACACGCACGCACACACACACAAACACACACACAAACACGCACACACACACACACACACAAACACACACATTCGATATACACACTAACAACACATGAATATATATGTTGTGAGTATTTACACATAGTCATCTCTATAGATATATGTATATATAAGTGTGTGCATGTGTCACACTGCATGTGTGCATGTGTGTGTGTGTGCGTGTCTGTTGAGGCACATGTGGTGTGTGTGTTACCCAACATGTGTGTGTGATATATATGAGACATACACACACAAACACATTAGATTAGTATACATACACACAATACATATACTAATCTCTCATATATACTAATCTCTATGTGTGTGTGCTTGTGTGTGTGACACTTATATATTCTATGCACACACACATACACACTCATATATACTTATCTCCATGTGTGCGTGTGTGTATTGGATATACATACTGACAATTGTATATATATAAGACACGCACATAGCCAACACATATGTGAGTGTGTGTGTGCGTGTGTTGGATATAATAATTTATATGAGTGTGTGTTGTATATACAAACTCACACACGCACACACACAAACACACACGTATTTAGATTAGTATAAATGAGTGTGTATGCTTGTGTGTGTGTGTGGATGGGTGTGTGATGACATACACACATACATAAAGATAAGTATATATGAGTATGTGTGTGTGTGTGTGTGTTGTGAGTATATATGCAGATACTGACAACTGTATATATATATATATAGATACACACACTCACACACACAAACACTTATATATACTAATCTTTATGTATGTATATGTGTATGTGTGTGTGTCTATATATATATATATATATATATATATATATATATGTATATATATATATATATATGATTGTGAGTATGTTTATACACACTCACAACAAACACACACACACACACACATAGAGATAAGTATGCATGTCAGTATATATACCCAACACACACACACACATACTCATGTATGTGTTGGCTATCTGTGTGTCTTTTATATATACGATTGTGAGTATGCATAATAGTATGCACACAAACTCATACCCAATACACACACATAAGGATCACACACACACACACACTCATATACTAATCTCTATACGTGTGTGGTGTGTGTGTGTGTGTGTGTATCTATGCATGTATATATAAGTTCGTGTGTGCGACACACACATACTAGAGATTAGTATATAACACGTATATGTTATATCACACACACGCACATACATACTCATATATACATACTCTCTCTATGTGTCTGTGTATGTGCGTGTATGTTGGGTATATATACTTATCTATATGTATACATAGTTGTGTGTGTGTGTGTGATGGGTATATATATTTGGATATACATACTCACAGCCGTATATAAATATACATGTATGCAGACCAATATGTGTTATATCTATATATGCACATACTATATAACACACACACACATATATGGAGATAAGTATATATGAGTATGGGTGTGGTGTGTGTCAGAATAAGTGTGTGTGTGTGTGGGTGTGTGTGTGCTCATGTGTGTGTGTGTGTGTGTATTAGTTTGTGTGTGTGAGTTTGTGTGTTTATATATATATATATATATATATATATATATATATATATATATATATATATATATATAGTGTGTGTGTGTATATATATGGTTGTAAGTATATATACCCAATACACACACACATAAACTATAATATATATGAGTTTGTGTGTGTGTCTATATTTCTAGGTGGGTGTGCCCAACACGCACACACATAATCAACATAGAGATTAGTACGTATGAGTTGTGTGCGCACACACACAAACACAAAAACATAGAGGCACACATCACATACTCACAACCATACACACACACAAACACACACACACACATAGGGATTAGTATATATGAGTGTATGTGTGTATGATTATGAGTATATGACATCACACACACAATCATATATACTATGTGTGTGTAACACACACATGGAGATATATATGTGTGTGTGTGTGTGTGTGTGCGGGTGTGTGTGAGTAAGTGTATATATATGAGTGTGTATGACCCAACACACACACTCATATGTGGTGTGTCTTTGTGTACTATTTATATGCAATTGTATGTGTGTGTGTGTGTTATATATTCATATACATGCATACACACACACACATAGAGACTCATGTATACTAATTTTTATGTGTGCGTGTGTGTGGGTGCCTAAATATATATATATATATATATATATATATATATATATGTATGTATATATATATATATATAAACATGTATATAATACATATGTGTGTGTGTGTCCATGTGTGCCTATTGGGTATACATACTCACAATAATATATAGACATATGTATATCCAACACATACACACACGTACACACATGCACACACACTCATATATACTAATCTGTATGTGTTATAGACATGTATATATATACAAATTCACCACCGTATATAAATATACGTGTGTGTGTGGGTTGGTATACATACTCAGAGTGTATGTCATATATACTAATCTTATGTATATATACTAAACACACACACACACACACATACACACTCATATATACTAATCTCTATGTATATATCTGTGTGTGTGTCTATATATATACAGTTGTGAGTATGTATACCTAATGCACACACACACACATTCATATATACTAACTTCTATGTATGTGTGTTTTTGTGTGTGTGTGTGTGTGTGTGTATGTTTGTGTGTGTGTGTGCCAATATATATAGGAATATAAGTATGTATATAAATATGTATACACACACACACATTAATCAACACACACACACTCATATATATATATATATATATATATATATATATATATATAGATGAGTGTGTTTGTGTGTGTGTGTGTTTGTGTTGAGTTTGCATACTCATGTATACATACACAAACACACACACTTACTCATATATACTACACGTATGTGTTATCACACACACATACACTCATACATACTCAGATAGATATAAATAAATAGACACACACATATGTGTTATATATTCATAGAGAATAGTATCTATTTATCTATGTGTGTTTGTGTACCCAACTCACACACACATACACACATATATATATATTTATATATGTAGATATGTTTGTGTGTGTATTTGTGTGTTTGTTATTATCACACACACACACACACAGATATATATATATATATATATATATGTGTATACTTGTACTTATCTTTATATATATATTTATATGGTTGTGAGTATGTATACCCACACACACACACACACTCATATATACTAATCTCTATGTGTGTGTGTGTGTGCCTATATAGGTACTCACAGAGAGATATACTAATTTCTATATATGTGTATGAGTATGTATATCAAACACATTATCTATGGTTATGAGTATGTATTCCCAACACATATGCATGTAGAGATTTGTATGTATGAGTGTGTCTATAAATTTATGTCTATATATTTATATATATGTGTATGTGTGATGGGTATACACACAACACACACACACACACACACACTCACACACATACTCACACAAACACACACACACAAATACACACACACACGTAAACACATACACACACACACACTCATATGTACTATTGGGTATATATGAGTATGTATGATTGTGTGTGTGTGTTGTGTGTCTATATATAGACATACATATATACATGTGTGTGTCTAAATATAGACACACACACACACATGTGTTATATACATGTATATACTAATCTCTATGAGTGTGTGTGTGTGTGTGTGAGTGATATACATATGTGTGTCTATATATAAGCATACACACTCATATATACTAACTTATTTATATATGGTGTGTGTATGAGTGTATATTATGTGATTATATAGACACAAATCATATAAATTTATATACACAGATATATACAAATATATAGACACATAGTAAGAGATTATTATATATGAGTGTGTGTGTGTGTGTGTGTCTATGTGTTGGGTATACATACTCACAACCATATATAAATATTGACTCACACAAGCACACACATATAAAGATTATTATAGATAAGTGTGTGTACAGATGGGTGTGTGTGTGTGTAAGTTGAGTATACATACTCACAACCATATATAAATAAATAAACACACACACACATATACACATAGAGATTAGTATATATATGTGTGTGTGTGTCCATATATATGTATGATTAGTATATATAAACACACACACACACTCACACACACATATAAATGAATGTGTGACACATATATATACTAATCTCTCTATGTGTGTGTTTATATATATGTGTGTGTGTGTGTGTGTGTGTGTATGTGTGTATGTGCGTGTGTGTGTGTGTATACACACACATACATAGAACACATTTATACTAATCTCTATTTGGGGTGATTAGTATATATATATTTATATGGTGTGTGTGTGACACACCCACATACACACACACACACAAACACATACTCACACACACCCACAGACTCAGATATACTAATGCACACACACACAAAACACACTCAACACACACACTCATATACCTTAGGTATACATACTTATATATATGTGTGTGTGCTACACAGGCTCACACACACAAATAGATATATGTATACCCAATGTATATGAGTGTGTGTATTGAGTTTGTTTTATGTGTATCTATATATATATGATCGTGAGTATTTATATATATATATATATATATATATATATATATATATATATGGTTGTGAGTATATATACCCAATGCACACACACATAAACACACATAAACACACACATATAGAGTTTAGTATACACTATACTCACACACTCATATATACTTATCTCTATATGTGTGTGTGTGTCTATATGTGCATATATGTGTGTGTGTAGGTATGTATACCCAACACACACACATACACATGAGTATCTTACAATCATATATATATATATATATATATATATATATATATATATATATATATATATATATATATATGAGTATGAGTGTTTGTGAATGTGGATTGGGTATACATACTCACACATAGTTGGGTATACATACTCATGTGTGTGTGTGTGTGTGTGTCTACAAATTTATAATCATAACTATATTTTTATATATAGACACACACACACACAGATATATAACGCATACGTAAGTATGTATATATATATATATGGATGTGTGTGTCTATATATCTATATATACACACACACACATAAAGCTTCGTATATATATGTGCGTGTGTGTATGTATGTATTGGATATACATACTCACAACTGTATATAAATATATATTATCTTGTATGAATGTGTGCCTATATATTTATATATGGTTGTAAATATGTATACACAAACACACACATATACACACACATACACACACATAGAGATTAATCTATATTTATATACGGTTGTGAGCAGTACATACAAGTGTGTGTGTATTATGCCGTGTGTTTGAGTATGTATACCCAACACACACACACACACACACATATATATATATATATATACTAATCTCTATATATTTATATATAATCTCTATTTGTGAGTATTTATATACACACATACACACATAGAGATTAGTATACCTAACACATGTATATACTCACACCGTATGTGACACACACACATATATACTAATCTCTATGTGTGTGTGTGTATATATATATATAGTGTGTGTGTGTGTGTATGTGTATATATATATAACACACATAAAGATTACTATATATATGAGTGTGTGTGTGTATGCATTGTGAGTATATAAATCCAACACAACCACATACACACACAGTATACATACTCACATATGTGTGTGTATGTGCATAACATACACACACACATACACCAATACACACACATAGAGATTAGAATACTTGTGTGCGTGTGTGTGTGTGTTGTGAGTATGTATACCCAGCACACACACATGCACACAAACACACATATGGAGACACACACTATATTGTTGTGAGTATGTATACTTAACGCACACACACAAATACACACACATAAAGATTAGTATACTTGTATGTTTGTGTGTATGTGTTTAGTGTGTATGTATACCCAGCACACAGACTAAATGGTTGTGAGTATGTATACCCAACACCCACACACACACACCCACACACTCGTATGGAGATAAGTATGTATACTAAACATACAAATATATACATAAAGAGATTAGTATATATGAGTATGTGTGTGTGTATGTGTGTGTGTTTGTGTGTGAATGTGTGACATATATATATATACTATTCTCTATGCATGTGTGAGTGTTGGGTATACAATTATATACACTATCCACGCATCTATGTGCGTGTGTTATGGTGTGTGTGTGTTAACACACACACACACACATCTCTATGTGTGTGAGTGTGTTAACTCACACTCACACACATATCTCTATGTGTGTGTGTGTGTACTCATATATGCTAATATATAGACACTATATATAAGTATGTATACCCTACATACACAACACAAACACACATTATATATATAATGAAATATAAACACACACATGTACTGTGAGATAAGACATGTTGGTGCTATAGTATATATATGTGTGTGTGTGTGATAAGTATATAAGCGTGTTGGGTATATATACCCACAACCATATATGTATTTGTGTGTTGAGTATACATACTCAACACACATAAACACACACATAGAGATTAGTATATATATACACGATTAACACATACGTATGTGTGTGTGTGTGTGTGTTGGGTATCCATACTCACACATAGAGATTAGTATATATGAGTGTGCATATTTTGTGTGTGTGTGTTGAGTATACATACTCACACATATGTACTAATTTGTGTGTGTCTATATGTGAGTGTGTGTGTGTATGTGTGTGTGTGTCACCCACATGCACACACACTCATTTATATATGTCTCTACATGCATGCACATACATATGTATACTTATCTCACAACACACGCACTCATTTATCTGTATGTGTGCACACACATACACACACACACACATAACACACACACAAACGTACATATATATAGACATACACATATATATTAGTGTGTATACTCATAACCATATGTTGGGTATACACACACACATACACTCATGTGTGTGTGTATTTAGATATACTACCCATAACACACATACTCATATCATATGTATTATATATAGAGAGTGTATACCCACCATATGTGTGTGTTTATGTGTGTGTGTGTGTGTGTCTATGTGTGTATGTGTGTGTATGCCCACACACTGTATATTTGGGAGTATGTATACCCATACCACGCACACACACTGATATACACTAATCTCTATGTGTGTGTGCGTGTGTGTATACGGTTATGTGTGTTATGTGTGTGTGTGTGTGTGGTGTGTGTGTGTGTGCCTATATATTTGTTGTGAGTATGTATACCCAACACACACGTACACACGTGTGTATACATGTATAGAACAATATGCGTGTCTCTCTATATATAAATATATACCTGTGTGTGTGCAATAACACATACATAAGTGTGAGTATGTATACTCAACACATACACACATGTGTAGATACATGTATATAACATGTGTGTGTGTGTGTCAACATATAGATATAAGCATATATACATACATACAAACACCATAGGCATACACACGCACACACACCCACATAGAGATAAGTATATATGAGTATGTGTGTGTGTGTTTGTTTGTTGGGTATACATACTCACAACCGTATAAACACACAAACACACACACACACACACACTCATATATACAATTCCCTATGTGTTTGCGTATGTGCACACACACACACACACAAATACACACACATAGAGATTTGTATATATGAGCATGTGCGTGTGTGTACACATACACACTCATGTGTTGGGTACACATACTTACAAACATAAATATATATATGAGTGTGTGAGATTAGTATATATAGATATATATTTATTTGTGTACAAACACACACATATAGAGATAAGTATATATGAGATCACACATACAGAGATTAGTATATATGGGTGTGTGTGTGGTGTGTGTGTGTGTTGGGTATATGGTATGTGTGAGTATGTATACCCAACACACAAACCACCACACACACATGCTCATATTTACTAATCTCTAAGTATGTGTGTATACATATATTTATATGTTCACACACTATACACACACACACACACACACATACACACACACACACACACACACATATATATATATATATATGTATATACTATTCCCACACACACATGGGGATATGGATGTGTATATATATACTCATAACATGTATATATGTGAGTACATATATATATATATATATGAGTGTGTGTGTGTGTGTGTGTGTGTGCCTAACTAAATACTGTTGTGAGTATATATATCAACCCAACATAGTATGTATACCCAACACACACATACACATACATATATTTAAGAGTGCATGTATGTGTCTGTGTGTGGTATTCCCAATACACACACACACATACGCACACAAACACACACACATAGAGATTGGAATAGAGTATATATGTTTCCCATATATATAAACACACATAGATGCATATATATACACTCACAACTGTATATAAGTATTTAAGGGTTTATGGTTGTGCTGTATGTCTATTGTATATATACTAATCTCTATGTGTTAAGTGTATACATAAATATACATATATGTGAGTATATAAACCCAAAATACACACACACATACACATAGAGATTAGTATATACAAGTGTGTGTGTGTGTGTTGGGTACACACATAGAGAACACACACATACACACACACACACACACACACTCATAAGTACTATTCTCCATGTACCATATACATATATAGACACACACATGTATGCGTTATATTATGCACACACAATATATATAGAAACACAAACACACAAAATATATACTAATGTATTCCTAATACACACACACACAAAGAGATTAGTATATTATCTATGTTTGTGTGTGTGTGTGTGTGTGTGTGTGTGTGTGTTGGGTATATATTCACAGCTGTACATAAATATATAGACACATATAGTGTGTGTCTGTGTGTGTGTTATGTGTGTGTGTGTTGGGTACATACTCATAGCTGCATATAAATATATAGACACATACAGTGTGTGTGTGTTATGTGTGTGCGTGTGTGTGCATGTGTGCACGCGCACACACTCATATATGCTTATCTATATGTGTGTGTGTTTCATGTATAACCAACACAAACACAACACACACACACACACACAAACACAACTGTATATATTTAGTTATGAGTATGTATACACAACACACACAAAGATTTCTATTCACATACATTTACACACACACAATCTATATGAGCACACACACACACGTGTATGTGCGTGTGTGAGTATGTACACTTATCTCTATGTGTGTCTATACAATATACAAGTATATAACACATGTGTGTGTTTGTATGTGTGTGTGTGTGTGTATATTATGGTTGTGAGTATGTATATCCAATAAATACACACAACCATATAGACACACATACACAACCATATTTATATATATATATATATATATATATATTTATATAGACACACACACACATTATGTGTTAGCTATACATATATATATATATATATATATATATATATATATATATACTTATATCTATGGGTATATACACACAAAGATAAGTATAGGTATAATATACATAGGCATGTCTATATATTTATATACAGCACACACAAATAGATTAGTATATGAGTGTGTGTATGTGTGTGTGTGTGTGTGTGTATATATATATATATATATATGAGTATATATAAACAAACACACATATGTATTATCACATACACACATGAATATTAGTTTATATAGGTGTGTGTATATGTGTGTGTGTGTCTATAACAAATACACAAATACACACACACACATACACATAAACACACACTCATATATACTTATCTCTGTGTGTGTTTGTGTATACCCAACACGCACACAGAGATAAATATATATGATTGTATGTTTGGGTGTATGTGTGCGTGTTTGTTACAGACACAGATACACACGCACACACACACACACACATCTCCGCATATATACATATATAGAGATAAGTATATATGAGTGTGTGAGTGTATGTCTGCATATTTATTTATATGTGACACACAGACACATACACACACACACACACACTGTTTGAATACATACCGACACACACAGATAAGTATATATGAGTTTGTGTGTGTGGGTGTGTGTATGTGTGTTGGGTATATATACTCAGACACACAAACACATATATATACCCACTTGTATTTTTAATGTGTGTCTATGAGTGTAACACACAAACACACACTCATATATACATACATTGTTTGAATACATACTCACACATATACACACACTCACACATAAAGATAAGTATATATGTGTGTGTGTGTGTGTATGTATGTGTGTGTGTTGGGCTTGTATACTCAGACACATACACACACATATATACCCACTCATATTCTTAATGTGTGTCAATGAGTGTAACACACACACACACACACACATAATCTATATATGGGTGTGTATAGCCAATATATAGAGGTTATGTGCATGTGACAAATAAACACAAACACTCATATATAGACACACACAAACACTCCATATATACTTATATACTTATATGTGTGAGTGTGTTTGTGTGAGTGTGTATACCCAACACACACATACACACACACTCATATATACTACACACTCATATAAATAAAATTATATATATATATATATATATATATATATGTGTGTGTGTGAGTGATAACACAATATGTGATGTGTGTGTGTGTGTGTGTCTATATATATATATATATATATATATATATATATATACTATTGTGAACATATACTTATCTCTATGATGTATATATATATATATATAGATAAAACTATAATTTCACAATTGTTGTGAGTATATATACCCAAAGAGATAAGTATATTTGTGTGTGTGTGTGTTATCTATTTATACATGTCACTTATATATATATATATATAAACACACACACTTATATATACTTACCTCCATGTGTGTGTGTGCGTTGGGTAAACTTAGTCACAGATATATACGATTGTGAGTATATAAACTCAACAACACACTCATATATATATCTACATAGAGTATGTCTCATATCTATATATATCTACATAGAGTATGTATATGAGTATGTATACCTAACACACAGATACACACATATTGAAATTGGTATTTTTGATATGTGTGTGTGTGTGTGTGTGTTATGTGTGTCTATATATTGGGTATACAACCCACACATACTTGTATATATATACATATATACATAAACACTCACACAGTTGTGAGTATATATACAGACATGCAAACATATATACGACACATACACACACCATAGAGATTAATATACCCAAGACGCACACACACACATATAGAGATAAGTATATGTGTGTGTGTGTCTGTGTGTCTGTGTGTAGTGTGTATGTGAGTATATATATATATACAGTTGTGAGTATGTATACCAAATACACACGCACACGCATATGTGAGTGTGTATGTGTGTATATATATATATACGGTTGTGAGTATGTATACCCAACACACAAACACACAGATATACATAAACCGTCGCACATATGTGAGTGTGTTGGTTATACATACTCACATCCATATATATGTGTGCATGTGTGTATTGAGTATACATACTCACAACCATATATATACATATATACACACACATATACACACTCATATATATACATATACCCAACACAAATATACACACTCATATATACATTTCTCTATGTGGGTGTATATATGTATATATGAGTGTGTGTGTGCTTGTGTGTGCATACAAACATACATTTGCATAGATAAGTATATATGAGTGTGTGAGTGTGTGTGTGTGTGTGTATGTGTCTGTATTTACACACACACTCATATATAGAGAGAGTATCAATGAGTGTGTGTGTGTGTGTGTGTGTGTAGCTTGGGTATACATACTCATACATGAGTATGTATGTGTGTCTTTATAGCTATATGAGCGTATGTGTGGTTGTGAGTATGTATACCCAAGACACACACACACACACATACACACACACACTCATGTTTAATAATCTCTATATAATAAACATATAGACACATACACTCATATATATATTTATATACGGCTGTGAGTATGTATATATGAGTGTGTGTGTGTGTGTGTTTATGTATGTGTGAGTATGTGTACCCAACACACACACATTTTGAGATTAATATGTACACCCAATACACATGTGTGTGTCTATGTACATACTCACACTCATATATACCTGTAAAATCATACATATATGAGTTTGTGTGTGTATAGATACATAGTTGTGAGTATGTATATCCAAATATATAACTAATCTCTATGTGTGTGTATCTCCATGTGTGTGTGTGTGTGTTGGGTATACATGCACACACACACACATGTTTGTGTATACATACTCACAAGGTATGTGTTATATAGACACACATAGTGTGTGTAAGTGTGTGTGTCTATATAACACATGTTGTGACACACATACACACTTACACACTCACATACACATACATAGAGATTATATATATCTGTATTGGGTATACATACTCACACTCATATAACATGTGTGAGTGTGTGTGGGTATATACACATAGACACACACATAAAAACAAACACACACACATAGAGATTAGTATATACAAATGTGTGTGTGTGTGACTATATATAGATATACAATGTGTGTGAGTGTGTTTGTATGTCACATACACATGGAGATAAGTATATATGAGTTTGTGTGTGTGTGTGTGTCACAACGTATATACACACACACACACACACTCATACACACTCACACACTCATATATACAAATCTCTATGTTGTATTATGTTGTATGTGTATGTGTGCATGTGTGTGTATGTGTTGGGTAGTTTGTGTGTATATACCAAACACACACACACACACTCATATATTTATATTTCTGTGTGTTGGGAACATAGAGATTATTATGTGTGTGTGTGTGTGTGTGTGTGTGTGTGTGTGTCTATGCTGGATGTTTTATGTGTGATGTGTGTTGGGTAAACACACACACACAAACTACCTAACATAGGCACACATACAATATAAGGATTAGTATATATGAGTGGATGAGTCTGTATACCCAACACATTTTTATGTGCAAGCATGTGTTATCTCTATTTATGTGTGTGTGTGTGTGTGTGAGTTTGTGTGTTTTTGTGTTGTGTGTGTGTCTATCACAATCGCATATATATATATATATATATATATATATATATATATATATATATATATATATATATAACACATATGTGTTATCACAACCGTTATATACATATATAGACACACACATCTCCATTTGTGTGTGTGTGAGAGAGAGAGAGATTAGTAAACCTATTTCGTGTGTGTATATAGACATATGTGCTACCCAACACATATGTATATAGCACATATGTGTGTATGCCTATATATTTATATACCAATTTATATATGTGTGTCTGTGATAACACATACGTCAGTGGTGCTTATATATACTAATTTTGATTATATATACATACTCACTATATTTTATGTGTTAGGTATAGAGATTAGTATATATGAGTGTGTGTATATGTGTGTTGGGTATACACACACACACACTTATATATATATATATATATGAGTGTGTGTGTGTGTGTGTGTATGTGTGTTTGTGTATATACATGTATACACACACACTTACCTAAGCAAAAACATACACACTCAGATGTTTGTATGTGTATGTGTTTGTATGTGTGTCTATATATGCATACAGACACACACACTCATGTGTGTGTGTGTGTTGGGTATACACACATGTATTGGGTGTATATATATATATATATATATATATATATATAATTTTGTATGTGTGATAACACATACATGTATGTGTGTGCGAGTATGTATACCAACCACACACATACACATATGTGTTATCACGCACACACAAATATATAAATATATATATATATGTATGTATGTATGTGTACCCAATGCACACCCACATGAGTGTGTGCATTTATATGCATGTACGTAAACACACACACACATACCGTATATATGAGAGTATGTATACCCAATATAGATAGACACACACACACTCAACACACATAGAGATAAGTATATATATACACATGCACATAACATACATATAGACACACACACATAGACAAACACACACACACACACACAAACACACAACACACACACATTCATATATACTTATCTTTATGTGTGTGTGACACACTCATATATACTAATCTCTATATATACTAATCCTTATGTGTGTGTGTCTATATAAATACTTACAATCATATATATATATAGACTCACACACACACACACACATACACACACACTCATATATACTTATCTCTTTGTGTGTGTTTGTGTGTGACACACCCACACACTCATATATGTGTATGTGTGTGTGCTGGATATTAGTATATATGAGCGTGTGTGTGGTGTGTTGGGTATGCATACTCAAGCATATGTACGAATCTCTATGTGTTGAGTGTGTGTGAGAATATTTACATACATGTTGGTGTCTATCTCTATGTGTGTTTGTGTGTGTGTATATAAGTATATAAACGCACTCATGTATACTTATCTCCATGTGTGTGTGCGTGCGTGCAAACACTTATATGATCTCACACACGCACACACACACACACTCATATATACTTATCTCCATGTGTGTATGTCTATGTATGTGTGTAGACACACACACAGACACATAGAGATTTCTATACATGAGTGTGTGTGTGGGTCTATATATATACACTAATTAAAATTTATATTATTGTGAGTATGTTATATATTCATATTGTATACATGTGTGTATTTGTATTTATTTATCTGTGTCGGTGTGTATGAGACACACTCAGACACACACACACACACACCTAAGGATTAGTATACATGAGTGTGTGAGATAACACATGCATGTGTATGTCTATATAAATTATATGTGTGTGTATATATGAGTACATAAATCACACACACAAATTCATATATATATATATATATATATATATATATATATATATATATATGTATATATATAGTTGCAAGTATGTATACCTAACATACACATAGAGACATACATAGACATTAATTGTATATAACACATACGTGTGTGTCTATATATACTCAGATATACACACACACACAGGTTGTGTGTTTCTGTACATATACTCATATGTTGTATACATGTGTTATGTGTATGTGTGTGTGTGTAACACACACACACACGAACACACACATATAAATAAATAAACAAATAAATAAATAAATAAATATATATATATATATATATATCTATGTGTGTGTGTGTGTGTATATACGATTATGAACTTAAAGTTATCTCTATGATGTATATATATATATATATATAAGTATAATTTCACAACTGTATATATATAGACACACACACAGACACACTTAAACTTATCTCTATGTTTGTGTATGCATGTCTCTACATACACACATGCTCACATATATTGTTGTGAGTATGTATATAGATAAGTTTATATGTGTGTGTTTAAGAGTGTGTGTGTGTGTTATCTATTTATACATGTCACTCATATATATAGACACAACACACATACTCATACATACTTATCTCCATGTGTGTTTGTGTATTAGATATATATACTCATAGATATATACGGTTGTGAGTATGTAAACTAAACAACACACTCATATATATATATCTCCATAGAGTATGTATACGAGTATGTATACCCAACACACAGACAAACACACATAGAGAATATTATATATGATGTGTGTGAGTGTGTGTGTGTGTTTATGTGTGTGTTTGTGTGTGTGTGTGTGCGTACTTACAACTATATATAATTATATAAACACACGTACACACACATACACACTCATATATACTAATCTTTGGAAATATAGACACACACACACACACACATATGTTATATACTCATATGCATGCCCACACATACACACGTAGATATATATATTTATATATGGTATATAAATATATAAACACACACACTAAAAATATGGGTGTATATAGAAAGATACACTCATAATGAGATTAGTATATATGTGTGTGTGTTTATATACATACATTTTTAGTATAAATATCTATGTATATATATATATATATATATATATATATATATACACCTTATATAAATATATAGACACACACACACGTATATATACTAATCACTATGATATATGCACACACAGACACACACACGTATATATACTAATCACTATGATATATGCACACACAGACACACACACACACACACTCTATGTATGTTTGTGTGTTTGTATGTTCACAACTATATATACATACTCACAAATAGATATAAATATGTGCATGAGTGTGTTGTTTGTTTGTGTGTGTGCATGTGTTGGGTATATATGAGTGTTTGGGTGTGTGTGTGTTGGGTATATATACTCATAACTGAATATACACACACACACAAACACACACATAGAGATTAGCATATAAGGGTGTGAGTATGTGTGCATATTTATGTGTGTGTGTGTGTATGTCGAGTCACGCAAACACACTCATATATACTAATCTCTATGTGTGTTTGTGTGTGTGTGTGTGAGTATGTATACCCAACACACACACACGTACACATTATATAAGTGTGCGTGTTTGTGTGTGTGTATACTGTAGACACACACAGATACACAGATATACTAATCTCTATCTATGTGTGTATGTGTGTGTTTATATGTGTGTGCGTGTATATATAGGCACACATGCACACACATGCACATACACACACACACACATACTCATATATATTAATCCTTATGTGTGTGTGTTTGTATATATAAATAATACACACGCACAGTCACACACACACTCATATATATATATATATATATATATAGACACACACATGGACTAGTATATATATGTGTGTGTGTGTGTGTGGTTGTTTATGTGTGTCACACACACACACACATAAACACTCATATATGGACACAATATACTAATCTCTATGTGTGTTTATCTATATATGTATATGGCAATACACAAGCACATACATATATACCTAACATACACACACACTCATATATACAAATCTCTATGTGTGTGTGATTATGTATGTGTCTGAGTGTGTGTCTGTGTGTGTGAGAGTATTTATATATAAATAGATTAGTACATACACACACACACAAACAAACACACATAGAGATTAGTAAATATGAGTGTGTATATTTGTGTGTATTTGTGTGTCTATATATTTATATATGATTGTGAGTATGTATACCCATCACACATACACATACACTCATATATAATAATCTCTATGTGGCCTATATGTATATATATATATATATATATATATATATATATATATATGTATATGTATATATGAATATACATGCACACGCACACATATAGAAATTAATTTATACTTACACTTATCTCTATGTGTGTTTATATATTTTTATACAGTTGTGAGTATGTATTCCCAACACTGTACATAAATATATAAACACACAAAAATAGGTATACACACTCATATATATGAATCTCTATGTTGGGTATTTATCGTGCCCACATAAATGTATATATATCTGTGTGTGTGTGTGAGTGAGTGTCTGTGTTTAGTATATATAAGTGTGTGTGTATGTGTGACACACATACACACTCAGACACATACACATAACCATATATATGAGTGTGAGTATGTATACCTAACACACCTATATGTTATAAATATATATGAGTGTGTGTGTGTGTGGTGTGTATGTGTGAGTAACACACACATAGAGATTAGTATACATACTCACAATTGTGTATAAATTTATATGTCAAACATAGAGATTAGTGTATAGAGATTGTGTTGTATACATATATATATATATATATATATATATATATATATATATATATATATATATCTGTGTGTGTGTGTGTGTGTGTGTTTGTGTGTGTGGGTGTGTGTGTGTGTGTTGGGTACACATACTCACATACATTAACACACACACATCTAACACACACTGGCATGCGTGTGTCTGTGTGTGCCTATATATATACGGTTGTGCATGTAT
>JACERR010000121.1:27500-57500 GCA_016760335.1 Gastrodia elata
AATATTTATGTGTGTGTATTTGTGTGTGTGTGGGTCTATATATGGATATATATATTGACACATACCCAACACACACACACACACACACATATATACTTATCTCTATGTGTGCGTATTTGTGTTTGTGTATTTGTATACATACCGAAAACTGTATATAACACCTATGTGTGTGTCTGTGTGTTGGGTATACATACTTATATATATATATATATATATATATATATATATATATATATATATATATATATAGACATATAAAAAGATTATATATTTATCTCAATCTGTGTGTGTTTGTATGTGTGTGTGTGTATGTATACGGTTGTGAGTATGTATACCCAACATGCACACATAGAGATTAGTATATAATGCACGCACACAAAGAGATTAGTATATATTTACTAATGTGTGTGTGTTGAGTATAGACACTCATACCAAATACACACACACACACCCATATATAATCACACATAGAGATTAGTATATACATATGTGCATGTGTGTGTCTATATATACGTACACACACACACATACAGATTAGTCTATATGTGTGTGTTTAAATATATATATATGGCTATAAATATGTATAGCCAACACACATCCCACACACACTTATATATACTAATCTCTATGTGTGTGTGTTTGTGTGTGTGTGTGTATGCAAAGACACTCACACAAACACGCACACATAGATATTAGTATATCTGAGTATTTTCACACATATTGTGAATATATTATATGTGTATCCATGTGTGTGTGTGTCTAAGAATATATATATATATATATATATATATATATATATATATATATATATATATTTAGGCGCACACACACACAGACACATGCGCACAAACACACATACACAAACACACACATGTGGAGATAAATAAATATATATGAGTGTGTGTTAGTGTATGCTTATATACATGTATTAAACATATATATATATATACATATATATATATAGATGTTTATATAAGATAATCACTATGTGTTAGCATGTGTGTCTACATAAATATACAATTATGAGTATACGTGTTTGATAACATACTCATAATATTCAGACACATACACATTATATACAGAAGTGGGTATGTATATATATATATCAATATATATATATATATGGATGTGTATACATAGTCACAACCAAACTAATGTTGGTATAAATTTAAATATATATATATATATAGACACACACACACACACACACATGGACATAAGTATATATGTATATATCAGTGTGTGCATATACACACACAAATAGAGATTAGTATATGTATATGTCTGTATGTGTGTGTGCGTGCATGTGTGTATGTGTGGAGATAAGTATATATGAATTCGTGATACACACACACACACAAACACACACTCATAAAGATTAGTATATATGAGTGTGTGTGTGTGTGTGTGTGTACTTATGTACGGTTGAGAGTATGTAAACTCAATACACATACACACACAGACACACACACACATTGTACATATATTTATATGCGCACTTAGACACACACACACATTGTATATTTAAATACATAGAGAAAAGTATATATTAGTGTAGGGTATACATACTCACAACCGTATATAAGTATATATATATATATATACACACACACACACACACACAAACTCATATATACTAATCTCTATATGTGTGTATATGTGTGTGTGTGCGTGTGTGCGCGCATATATACAATGTGAGTGTGTCTGAGTGCGCATATAAATATATGTATATATATATATATATATATATATATATATATATATATATAATGTGTGTGTGTGTGTGTGTGTGTGTGTGTAACATATACGTCACACACACACAAATTAGTATTTATGAGTGCGTGTGTGTGTGGGGTTGGATGTGTGTATATATATATGGTTTTGAGTATTTATATATACACACAAACAAACACACATTGAGATATGTATACAAATACCACACAAATACACACACACACTCATAGAGATAAGTATATATGAGTGTGTGAGCATGTATACTCACACACAAACAAAGACACACACACATGGAGATTAGTATGTATACTCACAACCGTATGTGTTTTATTGAGTATGTAGAGAGCTCAATGGTGTGTGTGTGTGTTGGGTATAAATACCTAACACATATAAACTAATTTCTATGTGTGTGTTTGTATGTGTGTCTCTTACCTCTATGTGTGTATATTAGTATATATATTTCTCTATGTGTGTATGTTTGTGTGTGTGCCACACACACACACACACACTCAAATATACTAATCTCTATGTGTTTATATACCACACACAAACACACACACACATAGACATTAGTATATATGAGTGTATATATGGGTGTGTGGCACACACACAGAGATTAGTATATATGAGTGTATGTGTGTATGTGTGTGTCTTTATATATGTGTGTGGGCACACATAAACACACACATACACATACACATAGAGATGAGTAGATTAGTATATATGAGTGTGTGTGTGTGTGTCTACTTACATGCATACTTGTATGTAGACATCCTCACACTCACACATGATTGTGAGTATGTGCCTATACATATATAGACACACACATATATACAGACATAGAGATTACACACACCCACACAAACATACACATACATAGAGATAAGTAAATATGAGTGTGTGTGTGTATGACCCAACCATATAGATTTAAATATTTAAAAATATGAGATCAGTATATATGTGTTGGATATACTTACTCACAACTGAATATAAATATATAGACACACACATAAACACACACACACACATACACACACAACTATATATATATATATATATATACATATATATATATACATATATATATATATATATATATATGTATCTATACCCAACACACATTTGTGTATGTGTGTGTTGGGTATATATACTCACCCAACGCTATCACACACACCACACAAACACAAACACACGCACACATACTCATATATACTAATCTCTATGTGTGTGTGCACACTCATATATATGTGTGTGTTAGTGTTGGGTATATATACTTACACACTCATATATATATATATATATATATATATATATATATATATATATACATACACTCATATATACTAATCTCCACGTACACACAAACACACACACATAGATATTAGTATATATGAGTATGTGTTGGGTATTCACACTCACTCCGTATATTAATCTCTAGATTGTATATACATACTTACACATATACACACATTTATATACTAATCTCTTTGTGTGTGGTGTGTGTACACACACACATATATGTTATCACAAACACACACAATACACATATATATATTATTCTCTATGTGTATGCATATATTTGAATATATAACACATTGTGTGTGTGGGTGTGGTGTGTCACACACACACATATACAGATTAGTACACACACACACAAACACACCCAACACACACACACACATATGTAGAGTGTCACAAACACACACAAATGACATAAACACACATGTGTGTGTATGTATACATGTATAAACTCACAATTGTATATAAAATATAGACAAACACACACTCATATTTTGAGTATGTGCCTATATATATATATATATAGAGAGAGAGAGAGAGAGACACACACACATACACATAAACATAGAGATTACACACACACACAAACACACACACATAGAGATAAGTATATATGAGTGTGTATGTATGTGAGTGGGTGTGTGCTACCCAATAATATATAAAGAGATTAGTATAGAAGTGTTGGGTATACATACTCATAACCGTATATAAATATATAGATACACATACACACATAACCATATATATATATATATATATATGTAGACCCAATACACACACACACTCATTGTATAGAACACACATATATAGAGATACATATCACACATAGAGTATGTAAGCCCAACACACACACACACACACACACAACTCACAAATATATATATATATATATATATATATACATTCATATATACTAATCTTTATGTGTGTCTCTCATATATATGGTGTGTGTGCGTGTGTGTGGGTGTGTGTGTGTGCTGGGTAACATACTCATATACTAATATTTATATGTGTGTGTTTGTGTGTTTGTGTGTTCATGTGTTTGTTTGTTTTTGTATTTGTGTGTGCGTTGGGTATATATTCTCATATAAAAATGTGAGTATCTATACCCAACACAAACACACACACACACACACACCTAGATATAAATATAGACACACACACCTAACCACACAGATATATGTATTTATATTATGAGTATGTATACCCAACACACACGTACACATACACAAAGTATATATGAGTGTGTGTGTGCACACATAGAGATAAGTATATCTGAACATATACACATCCATATACACACATAAAAATTAGCATATATGAGGGTGTATGTGTATATATAGACAAGTATGTATACTTGAGTTTGACAATATATATGTATACACATAGAAAGTACTATATATGACTGTATATAAATATATAGACACACACGAAAACACACACGCAGCATATACACACACCACACATGCACATATGTGTGTTGGGTATACATACTCACAACTGTATATAAATATATAGAGTGTGTGTATGTGTGTTGGGTATATACACTCACAACCATATAAAAATATATTGGCACACACGTACACTATATATATACATAGTTGCACACACAGAGATTAGTAAATATTATATATTTATATACGGTTGTGAGTATATATAAGTGTGTGTATATATAAATACTCACAACCAGATATATATATATATATATACTAACATGAGTTGTGTGTGTGGGTGTGTATATATATATATATGTGTGTGTTCTATATATGTGTGTGTGTGTGTATGTGTCTATATATTTATAAATGGTATGTGTATGTGTATGTGTATGTGTGTGTGTGTATGAGTATGTGTGACAAACACACACCCACACACATACACTCATATATACTAATCTCTAAGGTATATTCATGTGTGTGCATGCGTGTGTGTGTGATGGGTATATATATGTGTGTGTGTATATGTGTGTGTCAATACATGCACACACACACAAACACACACACATAGATAAATATATATATATATATATATATATATATATATATATATATATCCATGTATATTTGTATACATGAGTGTGTGCGTGCGTGCCTGTGTCTATATATTTGGTTGTGAGTATGTATACCCAACATCTTATCACCCACACACACACATAAATATATATATACATATATATATATATATATACATGCATACAAACATATTTGTGTGTCTATACACACACAAACACACACACACACACACACACACACACACTCATATATACACAACCATATAAACATCTATGTGTTTGTGTGTGTGTTGAGTATATGCATATATCAGTGTGTATATATATATAGACACACCCACACACAAAGACAGATGTGCTTCTACATACATGTATGCAGATACACACATATGCACAAACACACACACATAGAGATTAGTATATATGAGTGTGGTTGCGACTGTATACACATCCATATATGTGTCTATATACTATATATATATATACACTCATGCATACAAACACACACACTCATATATATGAGTGTGTTGTGTGTTGGGTATATATACTCACAAATATACTAACCTTTATATATGTGTGTTGTGTGTGTTGGATATACATTCTCATAACACACACACACATACTCACAATCATATATAATACACACATACAAACACAAACACACAGATATATTCATATATATTATATATATATATAGGACACACACACATAAAGATTAGTATATATAAGTGTGTGTGTGTGTGTGTATTATCTCATATACACTAATCTTTATATATATGAGTGTGTGTGTGTATTTAGATATGTAGTTGTATAAATGAATATGTGACACATACAAAAACACATACACAAACATAGATATTAGTATATATGGTTGTGAGATAAGTGTGTGTGTGTGTGTGTGTGTGTGTCTTTGTGTGTGTGTGTGTGTGGGCAGGGGGGGGGAATACACACTCATATCTATAAATAGACACATACATAGGGATTATATATTTATCTCTATGTGTGTGTGTTGGTGTGTGTGTGCGTGTATGTATACGGTTGTGAGTATGTATACCAACACACAAATATAGAGATTAGTATATAATACACACACACAAAGAGATCAGTATATATCTTTATATGTGTGTGTATGTTAGGTATACATACTCATACTAAACACACACACACACATACATGCACAAATAAACAAACATAGAGATTAGTATATACATATGTGTATGTATGTGTCTATATATAGGCACACACAGACACACACATGCAGAATAGTCAATATGTGGGGGGAATACACACTCATATCTATAAATAGACGCATACATAGGTTTTATATATTTATCACTATGTGTGTGTGTTTGTGTGTGTTTAGTATGAGTATGTATACCTAACACACACACACATATAGAGATATATACTAATCTCCTTATGTGTGTATTATATATTAATCTCTATATGTGTGTGTGTTTAGTATGAGTATGTATACCTAACACACACACACATATAGAGATATAAACTAATCTCTTTGGAATACACACTCATATCTATAAATAGACACATACATAGGGATTATATATTTATCTCTATGTGTGTGTGTTGGTGTGTGTGTGTGTATATGTATACGGTTGTGAGTATGTATACCAACACACACATATAGAGATTAGTATATAATACACACACACAAAGAGATCAGTATATATCTTTATATGTGTGTGTGTGTGTGTTAGGTATACATACTCATACTAAACACACACACACACATACATGCACAAATAAACAAACATAGAGATTAGTATATACATAAGTGTATGTATGTGTCTATATATAGGCACACATAGACACACACATGCAGAATAGTCAATATGTGGGGGGGAATACACACTCATATCTATAAATAGACACATACATAGGGATTATATATTTATCACTATGTGTGTGTATTTGTGTGTGTGTGTGTATGTATACGACTGTGAGTATGTATACCAACACACACATATAGAGATTAATATATAATACACACATAAAGAGATTAGTATATATCTCTATATGTGTGTGTGTGTTAGGTATACATACTCATACTAAACACACACACACACATACATGCACAAATAAACAAACATAGAGATTAGTATATACATATGTGTATGTAGGTGTCTATATATAGGCACACACAGACACACACATGCAGAATAGTCTTTATGTGGGCGCAAACACACTTATATCTATAAATAGACACATACATAGGGATTATATATTTATCTTTATGTGTGTGTGTTTGTGTGTGTGTGTCTATGTATCCTGTTGTGAGTATGTATACCAACACACACATATAGAGATTAGTATATAATACACACACACAAAGAGATTAGTCTATATCTCTATATGTGTGTGTGTTAGGTATACATACTCATACTAAACACACACACACACATACATGCACAAATAAACAAACACATTATTATATACATATGTGTATGTATGTGTCTATATATAGGCACACACAGACACACACATGCAGAATAGTCTATATGTGTGCATTTAAATATATATACGATTGTGAGTTCTATATATTTATATAATGTTGTATGTATGCCTAACACACACACATACACAAATACACACATATACTAATCCTTATGTGTGTGTCATTGTTTGTGTTGGGTGTACATACTCACATGCTTATGATTATATGTGCCTATATATATCGATTAGTATATATGAGTGTGTGGGGACATGCTTACGATTATATGTGCCTATATATCGATTAGTATATATGAGTGTGTGGGGACACACACACATACACAATCATATATACTAATCTCTATGTGTGTGTGTTTGTGTGTGTTGGTATATATACTCACAACAGTATATATACACACACACACACAAAGTTTTGTATATAACACACATGCACACACATTATAACACACACACATAGATACACAAAAACACACACAAACTCATAGAGATTACATGCACACAAGGACATGTAGAGATTACATACACACAAAGACATGTAGAGATTAGTATATATGAGTGTGTGTTTATATACTTATATATGGTGGGTATACATACTCACAAACTCATATATACTAATATTTATGTGTGTGTATTTGTGTGTGTGTGGGTCTATATATGGATATATATATTGACACATACCCAACACACACACACACACACACATATATACTTATCTCTATGTGTGCGTATTTGTGTTTGTGTATTTGTATACATACCGAAAACTGTATATAACACCTATGTGTGTGTCTGTGTGTTGGGTATACATACTTATATATATATATATATATATATATATATATATATATATATATATATATATAGACATATAAAAAGATTATATATTTATCTCAATCTGTGTGTGTTTGTATGTGTGTGTGTGTATGTATACGGTTGTGAGTATGTATACCCAACATGCACACATAGAGATTAGTATATAATGCACGCACACAAAGAGATTAGTATATATTTACTAATGTGTGTGTGTTGAGTATAGACACTCATACCAAATACACACACACACACCCATATATAATCACACATAGAGATTAGTATATACATATGTGCATGTGTGTGTCTATATATACGTACACACACACACATACAGATTAGTCTATATGTGTGTGTTTAAATATATATATATGGCTATAAATATGTATAGCCAACACACATCCCACACACACTTATATATACTAATCTCTATGTGTGTGTGTTTGTGTGTGTGTGTGTATGCAAAGACACTCACACAAACACGCACACATAGATATTAGTATATCTGAGTATTTTCACACATATTGTGAATATATTATATGTGTATCCATGTGTGTGTGTGTCTAAGAATATATATATATATATATATATATATATATATATATATATATATATATATTTAGGCGCACACACACACAGACACATGCGCACAAACACACATACACAAACACACACATGTGGAGATAAATAAATATATATGAGTGTGTGTTAGTGTATGCTTATATACATGTATTAAACATATATATATATATACATATATATATATAGATGTTTATATAAGATAATCACTATGTGTTAGCATGTGTGTCTACATAAATATACAATTATGAGTATACGTGTTTGATAACATACTCATAATATTCAGACACATACACATTATATACAGAAGTGGGTATGTATATATATATATCAATATATATATATATATGGATGTGTATACATAGTCACAACCAAACTAATGTTGGTATAAATTTAAATATATATATATATATAGACACACACACACACACACACATGGACATAAGTATATATGTATATATCAGTGTGTGCATATACACACACAAATAGAGATTAGTATATGTATATGTCTGTATGTGTGTGTGCGTGCATGTGTGTATGTGTGGAGATAAGTATATATGAATTCGTGATACACACACACACACAAACACACACTCATAAAGATTAGTATATATGAGTGTGTGTGTGTGTGTGTGTGTACTTATGTACGGTTGAGAGTATGTAAACTCAATACACATACACACACAGACACACACACACATTGTACATATATTTATATGCGCACTTAGACACACACACACATTGTATATTTAAATACATAGAGAAAAGTATATATTAGTGTAGGGTATACATACTCACAACCGTATATAAGTATATATATATATATATACACACACACACACACACACAAACTCATATATACTAATCTCTATATGTGTGTATATGTGTGTGTGCGTGTGTGCGCGCATATATACAATGTGAGTGTGTCTGAGTGCGCATATAAATATATGTATATATATATATATATATATATATATATATATATATATATATATAATGTGTGTGTGTGTGTGTGTGTGTGTGTGTAACATATACGTCACACACACACAAATTAGTATTTATGAGTGCGTGTGTGTGTGGGGTTGGATGTGTGTATATATATATGGTTTTGAGTATTTATATATACACACAAACAAACACACATTGAGATATGTATACAAATACCACACAAATACACACACACACTCATAGAGATAAGTATATATGAGTGTGTGAGCATGTATACTCACACACAAACAAAGACACACACACATGGAGATTAGTATGTATACTCACAACCGTATGTGTTTTATTGAGTATGTAGAGAGCTCAATGGTGTGTGTGTGTGTTGGGTATAAATACCTAACACATATAAACTAATTTCTATGTGTGTGTTTGTATGTGTGTCTCTTACCTCTATGTGTGTATATTAGTATATATATTTCTCTATGTGTGTATGTTTGTGTGTGTGCCACACACACACACACACACTCAAATATACTAATCTCTATGTGTTTATATACCACACACAAACACACACACACATAGACATTAGTATATATGAGTGTATATATGGGTGTGTGGCACACACACAGAGATTAGTATATATGAGTGTATGTGTGTATGTGTGTGTCTTTATATATGTGTGTGGGCACACATAAACACACACATACACATACACATAGAGATGAGTAGATTAGTATATATGAGTGTGTGTGTGTGTGTCTACTTACATGCATACTTGTATGTAGACATCCTCACACTCACACATGATTGTGAGTATGTGCCTATACATATATAGACACACACATATATACAGACATAGAGATTACACACACCCACACAAACATACACATACATAGAGATAAGTAAATATGAGTGTGTGTGTGTATGACCCAACCATATAGATTTAAATATTTAAAAATATGAGATCAGTATATATGTGTTGGATATACTTACTCACAACTGAATATAAATATATAGACACACACATAAACACACACACACACATACACACACAACTATATATATATATATATATACATATATATATATACATATATATATATATATATATGTATCTATACCCAACACACATTTGTGTATGTGTGTGTTGGGTATATATACTCACCCAACGCTATCACACACACCACACAAACACAAACACACGCACACATACTCATATATACTAATCTCTATGTGTGTGTGCACACTCATATATATGTGTGTGTTAGTGTTGGGTATATATACTTACACACTCATATATATATATATATATATATATATATATATATATATATATATACATACACTCATATATACTAATCTCCACGTACACACAAACACACACACATAGATATTAGTATATATGAGTATGTGTTGGGTATTCACACTCACTCCGTATATTAATCTCTAGATTGTATATACATACTTACACATATACACACATTTATATACTAATCTCTTTGTGTGTGGTGTGTGTACACACACACATATATGTTATCACAAACACACACAATACACATATATATATTATTCTCTATGTGTATGCATATATTTGAATATATAACACATTGTGTGTGTGGGTGTGGTGTGTCACACACACACATATACAGATTAGTACACACACACACAAACACACCCAACACACACACACACATATGTAGAGTGTCACAAACACACACAAATGACATAAACACACATGTGTGTGTATGTATACATGTATAAACTCACAATTGTATATAAAATATAGACAAACACACACTCATATTTTGAGTATGTGCCTATATATATATATATATAGAGAGAGAGAGAGAGAGAGACACACACACATACACATAAACATAGAGATTACACACACACACAAACACACACACATAGAGATAAGTATATATGAGTGTGTATGTATGTGAGTGGGTGTGTGCTACCCAATAAT
The DNA here is from genome assembly GCA_016760335.1 of Gastrodia elata. NCBI lineage: Eukaryota > Viridiplantae > Streptophyta > Magnoliopsida > Asparagales > Orchidaceae > Gastrodia > Gastrodia elata. The sequence goes on from JACERR010000121.1 coordinate 39,311, forward strand.
ATATAAAGAGATTAGTATAGAAGTGTTGGGTATACATACTCATAACCGTATATAAATATATAGATACACATACACACATAACCATATATATATATATATATATATGTAGACCCAATACACACACACACTCATTGTATAGAACACACATATATAGAGATACATATCACACATAGAGTATGTAAGCCCAACACACACACACACACACACACAACTCACAAATATATATATATATATATATATATATATACATTCATATATACTAATCTTTATGTGTGTCTCTCATATATATGGTGTGTGTGCGTGTGTGTGGGTGTGTGTGTGTGCTGGGTAACATACTCATATACTAATATTTATATGTGTGTGTTTGTGTGTTTGTGTGTTCATGTGTTTGTTTGTTTTTGTATTTGTGTGTGCGTTGGGTATATATTCTCATATAAAAATGTGAGTATCTATACCCAACACAAACACACACACACACACACACCTAGATATAAATATAGACACACACACCTAACCACACAGATATATGTATTTATATTATGAGTATGTATACCCAACACACACGTACACATACACAAAGTATATATGAGTGTGTGTGTGCACACATAGAGATAAGTATATCTGAACATATACACATCCATATACACACATAAAAATTAGCATATATGAGGGTGTATGTGTATATATAGACAAGTATGTATACTTGAGTTTGACAATATATATGTATACACATAGAAAGTACTATATATGACTGTATATAAATATATAGACACACACGAAAACACACACGCAGCATATACACACACCACACATGCACATATGTGTGTTGGGTATACATACTCACAACTGTATATAAATATATAGAGTGTGTGTATGTGTGTTGGGTATATACACTCACAACCATATAAAAATATATTGGCACACACGTACACTATATATATACATAGTTGCACACACAGAGATTAGTAAATATTATATATTTATATACGGTTGTGAGTATATATAAGTGTGTGTATATATAAATACTCACAACCAGATATATATATATATATACTAACATGAGTTGTGTGTGTGGGTGTGTATATATATATATGTGTGTGTTCTATATATGTGTGTGTGTGTGTATGTGTCTATATATTTATAAATGGTATGTGTATGTGTATGTGTATGTGTGTGTGTGTATGAGTATGTGTGACAAACACACACCCACACACATACACTCATATATACTAATCTCTAAGGTATATTCATGTGTGTGCATGCGTGTGTGTGTGATGGGTATATATATGTGTGTGTGTATATGTGTGTGTCAATACATGCACACACACACAAACACACACACATAGATAAATATATATATATATATATATATATATATATATATATATATATCCATGTATATTTGTATACATGAGTGTGTGCGTGCGTGCCTGTGTCTATATATTTGGTTGTGAGTATGTATACCCAACATCTTATCACCCACACACACACATAAATATATATATATACATATATATATATATATATATACATGCATACAAACATATTTGTGTGTCTATACACACACAAACACACACACACACACACACACACACACACTCATATATACACAACCATATAAACATCTATGTGTTTGTGTGTGTGTTGAGTATATGCATATATCAGTGTGTATATATATATAGACACACCCACACACAAAGACAGATGTGCTTCTACATACATGTATGCAGATACACACATATGCACAAACACACACACATAGAGATTAGTATATATGAGTGTGGTTGCGACTGTATACACATCCATATATGTGTCTATATACTATATATATATATACACTCATGCATACAAACACACACACTCATATATATGAGTGTGTTGTGTGTTGGGTATATATACTCACAAATATACTAACCTTTATATATGTGTGTTGTGTGTGTTGGATATACATTCTCATAACACACACACACATACTCACAATCATATATAATACACACATACAAACACAAACACACAGATATATTCATATATATTATATATATATATAGGACACACACACATAAAGATTAGTATATATAAGTGTGTGTGTGTGTGTGTATTATCTCATATACACTAATCTTTATATATATGAGTGTGTGTGTGTATTTAGATATGTAGTTGTATAAATGAATATGTGACACATACAAAAACACATACACAAACATAGATATTAGTATATATGGTTGTGAGATAAGTGTGTGTGTGTGTGTGTGTGTGTGTCTTTGTGTGTGTGTGTGTGTGGGCAGGGGGGGGGGAATACACACTCATATCTATAAATAGACACATACATAGGGATTATATATTTATCTCTATGTGTGTGTGTTGGTGTGTGTGTGCGTGTATGTATACGGTTGTGAGTATGTATACCAACACACAAATATAGAGATTAGTATATAATACACACACACAAAGAGATCAGTATATATCTTTATATGTGTGTGTATGTTAGGTATACATACTCATACTAAACACACACACACACATACATGCACAAATAAACAAACATAGAGATTAGTATATACATATGTGTATGTATGTGTCTATATATAGGCACACACAGACACACACATGCAGAATAGTCAATATGTGGGGGGAATACACACTCATATCTATAAATAGACGCATACATAGGTTTTATATATTTATCACTATGTGTGTGTGTTTGTGTGTGTTTAGTATGAGTATGTATACCTAACACACACACACATATAGAGATATATACTAATCTCCTTATGTGTGTATTATATATTAATCTCTATATGTGTGTGTGTTTAGTATGAGTATGTATACCTAACACACACACACATATAGAGATATAAACTAATCTCTTTGGAATACACACTCATATCTATAAATAGACACATACATAGGGATTATATATTTATCTCTATGTGTGTGTGTTGGTGTGTGTGTGTGTATATGTATACGGTTGTGAGTATGTATACCAACACACACATATAGAGATTAGTATATAATACACACACACAAAGAGATCAGTATATATCTTTATATGTGTGTGTGTGTGTGTGTTAGGTATACATACTCATACTAAACACACACACACACATACATGCACAAATAAACAAACATAGAGATTAGTATATACATAAGTGTATGTATGTGTCTATATATAGGCACACATAGACACACACATGCAGAATAGTCAATATGTGGGGGGGAATACACACTCATATCTATAAATAGACACATACATAGGGATTATATATTTATCACTATGTGTGTGTATTTGTGTGTGTGTGTGTATGTATACGACTGTGAGTATGTATACCAACACACACATATAGAGATTAATATATAATACACACATAAAGAGATTAGTATATATCTCTATATGTGTGTGTGTGTTAGGTATACATACTCATACTAAACACACACACACACATACATGCACAAATAAACAAACATAGAGATTAGTATATACATATGTGTATGTAGGTGTCTATATATAGGCACACACAGACACACACATGCAGAATAGTCTTTATGTGGGCGCAAACACACTTATATCTATAAATAGACACATACATAGGGATTATATATTTATCTTTATGTGTGTGTGTTTGTGTGTGTGTGTCTATGTATCCTGTTGTGAGTATGTATACCAACACACACATATAGAGATTAGTATATAATACACACACACAAAGAGATTAGTCTATATCTCTATATGTGTGTGTGTTAGGTATACATACTCATACTAAACACACACACACACATACATGCACAAATAAACAAACACATTATTATATACATATGTGTATGTATGTGTCTATATATAGGCACACACAGACACACACATGCAGAATAGTCTATATGTGTGCATTTAAATATATATACGATTGTGAGTTCTATATATTTATATAATGTTGTATGTATGCCTAACACACACACATACACAAATACACACATATACTAATCCTTATGTGTGTGTCATTGTTTGTGTTGGGTGTACATACTCACATGCTTATGATTATATGTGCCTATATATATCGATTAGTATATATGAGTGTGTGGGGACATGCTTACGATTATATGTGCCTATATATATCGATTAGTATATATGAGTGTGTGGGGACACACACACATACACAATCATATATACTAATCTCTATGTGTGTGTGTTTGTGTGTGTTGGTATATATACTCACAACAGTATATATACACACACACACACAAAGTTTTGTATATAACACACATGCACACACATTATAACACACACACATAGATACACAAAAACACACACAAACTCATAGAGATTACATGCACACAAGGACATGTAGAGATTACATACACACAAAGACATGTAGAGATTAGTATATATGAGTGTGTGTTTATATACTTATATATGGTGGGTATACATACTCACAAACTCATATATACTAATATTTATGTGTGTGTATTTGTGTGTGTGTGGGTCTATATATGGATATATATATTGACACATACCCAACACACACACACACACACACATATATACTTATCTCTATGTGTGCGTATTTGTGTTTGTGTATTTGTATACATACCGAAAACTGTATATAACACCTATGTGTGTGTCTGTGTGTTGGGTATACATACTTATATATATATATATATATATATATATATATATATATATATATATATATATAGACATATAAAAAGATTATATATTTATCTCAATCTGTGTGTGTTTGTATGTGTGTGTGTGTATGTATACGGTTGTGAGTATGTATACCCAACATGCACACATAGAGATTAGTATATAATGCACGCACACAAAGAGATTAGTATATATTTACTAATGTGTGTGTGTTGAGTATAGACACTCATACCAAATACACACACACACACCCATATATAATCACACATAGAGATTAGTATATACATATGTGCATGTGTGTGTCTATATATACGTACACACACACACATACAGATTAGTCTATATGTGTGTGTTTAAATATATATATATGGCTATAAATATGTATAGCCAACACACATCCCACACACACTTATATATACTAATCTCTATGTGTGTGTGTTTGTGTGTGTGTGTGTATGCAAAGACACTCACACAAACACGCACACATAGATATTAGTATATCTGAGTATTTTCACACATATTGTGAATATATTATATGTGTATCCATGTGTGTGTGTGTCTAAGAATATATATATATATATATATATATATATATATATATATATATATATATATATTTAGGCGCACACACACACAGACACATGCGCACAAACACACATACACAAACACACACATGTGGAGATAAATAAATATATATGAGTGTGTGTTAGTGTATGCTTATATACATGTATTAAACATATATATATATATACATATATATATATAGATGTTTATATAAGATAATCACTATGTGTTAGCATGTGTGTCTACATAAATATACAATTATGAGTATACGTGTTTGATAACATACTCATAATATTCAGACACATACACATTATATACAGAAGTGGGTATGTATATATATATATCAATATATATATATATATGGATGTGTATACATAGTCACAACCAAACTAATGTTGGTATAAATTTAAATATATATATATATATAGACACACACACACACACACACATGGACATAAGTATATATGTATATATCAGTGTGTGCATATACACACACAAATAGAGATTAGTATATGTATATGTCTGTATGTGTGTGTGCGTGCATGTGTGTATGTGTGGAGATAAGTATATATGAATTCGTGATACACACACACACACAAACACACACTCATAAAGATTAGTATATATGAGTGTGTGTGTGTGTGTGTGTGTACTTATGTACGGTTGAGAGTATGTAAACTCAATACACATACACACACAGACACACACACACATTGTACATATATTTATATGCGCACTTAGACACACACACACATTGTATATTTAAATACATAGAGAAAAGTATATATTAGTGTAGGGTATACATACTCACAACCGTATATAAGTATATATATATATATATACACACACACACACACACACAAACTCATATATACTAATCTCTATATGTGTGTATATGTGTGTGTGTGCGTGTGTGCGCGCATATATACAATGTGAGTGTGTCTGAGTGCGCATATAAATATATGTATATATATATATATATATATATATATATATATATATATATATATATAATGTGTGTGTGTGTGTGTGTGTGTGTGTAACATATACGTCACACACACACAAATTAGTATTTATGAGTGCGTGTGTGTGTGGGGTTGGATGTGTGTATATATATATGGTTTTGAGTATTTATATATACACACAAACAAACACACATTGAGATATGTATACAAATACCACACAAATACACACACACACTCATAGAGATAAGTATATATGAGTGTGTGAGCATGTATACTCACACACAAACAAAGACACACACACATGGAGATTAGTATGTATACTCACAACCGTATGTGTTTTATTGAGTATGTAGAGAGCTCAATGGTGTGTGTGTGTGTTGGGTATAAATACCTAACACATATAAACTAATTTCTATGTGTGTGTTTGTATGTGTGTCTCTTACCTCTATGTGTGTATATTAGTATATATATTTCTCTATGTGTGTATGTTTGTGTGTGTGCCACACACACACACACACACTCAAATATACTAATCTCTATGTGTTTATATACCACACACAAACACACACACACATAGACATTAGTATATATGAGTGTATATATGGGTGTGTGGCACACACACAGAGATTAGTATATATGAGTGTATGTGTGTATGTGTGTGTCTTTATATATGTGTGTGGGCACACATAAACACACACATACACATACACATAGAGATGAGTAGATTAGTATATATGAGTGTGTGTGTGTGTGTCTACTTACATGCATACTTGTATGTAGACATCCTCACACTCACACATGATTGTGAGTATGTGCCTATACATATATAGACACACACATATATACAGACATAGAGATTACACACACCCACACAAACATACACATACATAGAGATAAGTAAATATGAGTGTGTGTGTGTATGACCCAACCATATAGATTTAAATATTTAAAAATATGAGATCAGTATATATGTGTTGGATATACTTACTCACAACTGAATATAAATATATAGACACACACATAAACACACACACACACATACACACACAACTATATATATATATATATATATACATATATATATATACATATATATATATATATATATATGTATCTATACCCAACACACATTTGTGTATGTGTGTGTTGGGTATATATACTCACCCAACGCTATCACACACACCACACAAACACAAACACACGCACACATACTCATATATACTAATCTCTATGTGTGTGTGCACACTCATATATATGTGTGTGTTAGTGTTGGGTATATATACTTACACACTCATATATATATATATATATATATATATATATATATATATATATACATACACTCATATATACTAATCTCCACGTACACACAAACACACACACATAGATATTAGTATATATGAGTATGTGTTGGGTATTCACACTCACTCCGTATATTAATCTCTAGATTGTATATACATACTTACACATATACACACATTTATATACTAATCTCTTTGTGTGTGTGGTGTGTGTACACACACACATATATGTTATCACAAACACACACAATACACATATATATATTATTCTCTATGTGTATGCATATATTTGAATATATAACACATTGTGTGTGTGGGTGTGGTGTGTCACACACACACATATACAGATTAGTACACACACACACAAACACACCCAACACACACACACACATATGTAGAGTGTCACAAACACACACAAATGACATAAACACACATGTGTGTGTATGTATACATGTATAAACTCACAATTGTATATAAAATATAGACAAACACACACTCATATTTTGAGTATGTGCCTATATATATATATATATAGAGAGAGAGAGAGAGAGAGAGACACACACACATACACATAAACATAGAGATTACACACACACACAAACACACACACATAGAGATAAGTATATATGAGTGTGTATGTATGTGAGTGGGTGTGTGCTACCCAATAATATATAAAGAGATTAGTATAGAAGTGTTGGGTATACATACTCATAACCGTATATAAATATATAGATACACATACACACATAACCATATATATATATATATATATATGTAGACCCAATACACACACACACTCATTGTATAGAACACACATATATAGAGATACATATCACACATAGAGTATGTAAGCCCAACACACACACACACACACACACAACTCACAAATATATATATATATATATATATATATACATTCATATATACTAATCTTTATGTGTGTCTCTCATATATATGGTGTGTGTGCGTGTGTGTGGGTGTGTGTGTGTGCTGGGTAACATACTCATATACTAATATTTATATGTGTGTGTTTGTGTGTTTGTGTGTTCATGTGTTTGTTTGTTTTTGTATTTGTGTGTGCGTTGGGTATATATTCTCATATAAAAATGTGAGTATCTATACCCAACACAAACACACACACACACACACACCTAGATATAAATATAGACACACACACCTAACCACACAGATATATGTATTTATATTATGAGTATGTATACCCAACACACACGTACACATACACAAAGTATATATGAGTGTGTGTGTGCACACATAGAGATAAGTATATCTGAACATATACACATCCATATACACACATAAAAATTAGCATATATGAGGGTGTATGTGTATATATAGACAAGTATGTATACTTGAGTTTGACAATATATATGTATACACATAGAAAGTACTATATATGACTGTATATAAATATATAGACACACACGAAAACACACACGCAGCATATACACACACCACACATGCACATATGTGTGTTGGGTATACATACTCACAACTGTATATAAATATATAGAGTGTGTGTATGTGTGTTGGGTATATACACTCACAACCATATAAAAATATATTGGCACACACGTACACTATATATATACATAGTTGCACACACAGAGATTAGTAAATATTATATATTTATATACGGTTGTGAGTATATATAAGTGTGTGTATATATAAATACTCACAACCAGATATATATATATATATATACTAACATGAGTTGTGTGTGTGGGTGTGTATATATATATATATGTGTGTGTTCTATATATGTGTGTGTGTGTGTATGTGTCTATATATTTATAAATGGTATGTGTATGTGTATGTGTATGTGTGTGTGTGTATGAGTATGTGTGACAAACACACACCCACACACATACACTCATATATACTAATCTCTAAGGTATATTCATGTGTGTGCATGCGTGTGTGTGTGATGGGTATATATATGTGTGTGTGTATATGTGTGTGTCAATACATGCACACACACACAAACACACACACATAGATAAATATATATATATATATATATATATATATATATATATATATATCCATGTATATTTGTATACATGAGTGTGTGCGTGCGTGCCTGTGTCTATATATTTGGTTGTGAGTATGTATACCCAACATCTTATCACCCACACACACACATAAATATATATATATACATATATATATATATATATATACATGCATACAAACATATTTGTGTGTCTATACACACACAAACACACACACACACACACACACACACTCATATATACACAACCATATAAACATCTATGTGTTTGTGTGTGTGTTGAGTATATGCATATATCAGTGTGTATATATATATAGACACACCCACACACAAAGACAGATGTGCTTCTACATACATGTATGCAGATACACACATATGCACAAACACACACACATAGAGATTAGTATATATGAGTGTGGTTGCGACTGTATACACATCCATATATGTGTCTATATACTATATATATATATACACTCATGCATACAAACACACACACTCATATATATGAGTGTGTTGTGTGTTGGGTATATATACTCACAAATATACTAACCTTTATATATGTGTGTTGTGTGTGTTGGATATACATTCTCATAACACACACACACATACTCACAATCATATATAATACACACATACAAACACAAACACACAGATATATTCATATATATTATATATATATATATAGGACACACACACATAAAGATTAGTATATATAAGTGTGTGTGTGTGTGTGTATTATCTCATATACACTAATCTTTATATATATGAGTGTGTGTGTGTATTTAGATATGTAGTTGTATAAATGAATATGTGACACATACAAAAACACATACACAAACATAGATATTAGTATATATGGTTGTGAGATAAGTGTGTGTGTGTGTGTGTGTGTGTGTCTTTGTGTGTGTGTGTGTGTGGGCAGGGGGGGGGAATACACACTCATATCTATAAATAGACACATACATAGGGATTATATATTTATCTCTATGTGTGTGTGTTGGTGTGTGTGTGCGTGTATGTATACGGTTGTGAGTATGTATACCAACACACAAATATAGAGATTAGTATATAATACACACACACAAAGAGATCAGTATATATCTTTATATGTGTGTGTATGTTAGGTATACATACTCATACTAAACACACACACACACATACATGCACAAATAAACAAACATAGAGATTAGTATATACATATGTGTATGTATGTGTCTATATATAGGCACACACAGACACACACATGCAGAATAGTCAATATGTGGGGGGAATACACACTCATATCTATAAATAGACGCATACATAGGTTTTATATATTTATCACTATGTGTGTGTGTTTGTGTGTGTTTAGTATGAGTATGTATACCTAACACACACACACATATAGAGATATATACTAATCTCCTTATGTGTGTATTATATATTAATCTCTATATGTGTGTGTGTTTAGTATGAGTATGTATACCTAACACACACACACATATAGAGATATAAACTAATCTCTTTGGAATACACACTCATATCTATAAATAGACACATACATAGGGATTATATATTTATCTCTATGTGTGTGTGTTGGTGTGTGTGTGTGTATATGTATACGGTTGTGAGTATGTATACCAACACACACATATAGAGATTAGTATATAATACACACACACAAAGAGATCAGTATATATCTTTATATGTGTGTGTGTGTGTGTGTTAGGTATACATACTCATACTAAACACACACACACACATACATGCACAAATAAACAAACATAGAGATTAGTATATACATAAGTGTATGTATGTGTCTATATATAGGCACACATAGACACACACATGCAGAATAGTCAATATGTGGGGGGGAATACACACTCATATCTATAAATAGACACATACATAGGGATTATATATTTATCACTATGTGTGTGTATTTGTGTGTGTGTGTGTATGTATACGACTGTGAGTATGTATACCAACACACACATATAGAGATTAATATATAATACACACATAAAGAGATTAGTATATATCTCTATATGTGTGTGTGTGTTAGGTATACATACTCATACTAAACACACACACACACATACATGCACAAATAAACAAACATAGAGATTAGTATATACATATGTGTATGTAGGTGTCTATATATAGGCACACACAGACACACACATGCAGAATAGTCTTTATGTGGGCGCAAACACACTTATATCTATAAATAGACACATACATAGGGATTATATATTTATCTTTATGTGTGTGTGTTTGTGTGTGTGTGTCTATGTATCCTGTTGTGAGTATGTATACCAACACACACATATAGAGATTAGTATATAATACACACACACAAAGAGATTAGTCTATATCTCTATATGTGTGTGTGTTAGGTATACATACTCATACTAAACACACACACACACATACATGCACAAATAAACAAACACATTATTATATACATATGTGTATGTATGTGTCTATATATAGGCACACACAGACACACACATGCAGAATAGTCTATATGTGTGCATTTAAATATATATACGATTGTGAGTTCTATATATTTATATAATGTTGTATGTATGCCTAACACACACACATACACAAATACACACATATACTAATCCTTATGTGTGTGTCATTGTTTGTGTTGGGTGTACATACTCACATGCTTATGATTATATGTGCCTATATATATCGATTAGTATATATGAGTGTGTGGGGACATGCTTACGATTATATGTGCCTATATATCGATTAGTATATATGAGTGTGTGGGGACACACACACATACACAATCATATATACTAATCTCTATGTGTGTGTGTTTGTGTGTGTTGGTATATATACTCACAACAGTATATATACACACACACACACAAAGTTTTGTATATAACACACATGCACACACATTATAACACACACACATAGATACACAAAAACACACACAAACTCATAGAGATTACATGCACACAAGGACATGTAGAGATTACATACACACAAAGACATGTAGAGATTAGTATATATGAGTGTGTGTTTATATACTTATATATGGTGGGTATACATACTCACAAACTCATATATACTAATATTTATGTGTGTGTATTTGTGTGTGTGTGGGTCTATATATGGATATATATATTGACACATACCCAACACACACACACACACACACATATATACTTATCTCTATGTGTGCGTATTTGTGTTTGTGTATTTGTATACATACCGAAAACTGTATATAACACCTATGTGTGTGTCTGTGTGTTGGGTATACATACTTATATATATATATATATATATATATATATATATATATATATATATATATATAGACATATAAAAAGATTATATATTTATCTCAATCTGTGTGTGTTTGTATGTGTGTGTGTGTATGTATACGGTTGTGAGTATGTATACCCAACATGCACACATAGAGATTAGTATATAATGCACGCACACAAAGAGATTAGTATATATTTACTAATGTGTGTGTGTTGAGTATAGACACTCATACCAAATACACACACACACACCCATATATAATCACACATAGAGATTAGTATATACATATGTGCATGTGTGTGTCTATATATACGTACACACACACACATACAGATTAGTCTATATGTGTGTGTTTAAATATATATATATGGCTATAAATATGTATAGCCAACACACATCCCACACACACTTATATATACTAATCTCTATGTGTGTGTGTTTGTGTGTGTGTGTGTATGCAAAGACACTCACACAAACACGCACACATAGATATTAGTATATCTGAGTATTTTCACACATATTGTGAATATATTATATGTGTATCCATGTGTGTGTGTGTCTAAGAATATATATATATATATATATATATATATATATATATATATATATATATATATTTAGGCGCACACACACACAGACACATGCGCACAAACACACATACACAAACACACACATGTGGAGATAAATAAATATATATGAGTGTGTGTTAGTGTATGCTTATATACATGTATTAAACATATATATATATATACATATATATATATAGATGTTTATATAAGATAATCACTATGTGTTAGCATGTGTGTCTACATAAATATACAATTATGAGTATACGTGTTTGATAACATACTCATAATATTCAGACACATACACATTATATACAGAAGTGGGTATGTATATATATATATCAATATATATATATATATGGATGTGTATACATAGTCACAACCAAACTAATGTTGGTATAAATTTAAATATATATATATATATAGACACACACACACACACACACATGGACATAAGTATATATGTATATATCAGTGTGTGCATATACACACACAAATAGAGATTAGTATATGTATATGTCTGTATGTGTGTGTGCGTGCATGTGTGTATGTGTGGAGATAAGTATATATGAATTCGTGATACACACACACACACAAACACACACTCATAAAGATTAGTATATATGAGTGTGTGTGTGTGTGTGTGTGTACTTATGTACGGTTGAGAGTATGTAAACTCAATACACATACACACACAGACACACACACACATTGTACATATATTTATATGCGCACTTAGACACACACACACATTGTATATTTAAATACATAGAGAAAAGTATATATTAGTGTAGGGTATACATACTCACAACCGTATATAAGTATATATATATATATATACACACACACACACACACACAAACTCATATATACTAATCTCTATATGTGTGTATATGTGTGTGTGTGCGTGTGTGCGCGCATATATACAATGTGAGTGTGTCTGAGTGCGCATATAAATATATGTATATATATATATATATATATATATATATATATATATATATATAATGTGTGTGTGTGTGTGTGTGTGTGTGTGTAACATATACGTCACACACACACAAATTAGTATTTATGAGTGCGTGTGTGTGTGGGGTTGGATGTGTGTATATATATATGGTTTTGAGTATTTATATATACACACAAACAAACACACATTGAGATATGTATACAAATACCACACAAATACACACACACACTCATAGAGATAAGTATATATGAGTGTGTGAGCATGTATACTCACACACAAACAAAGACACACACACATGGAGATTAGTATGTATACTCACAACCGTATGTGTTTTATTGAGTATGTAGAGAGCTCAATGGTGTGTGTGTGTGTTGGGTATAAATACCTAACACATATAAACTAATTTCTATGTGTGTGTTTGTATGTGTGTCTCTTACCTCTATGTGTGTATATTAGTATATATATTTCTCTATGTGTGTATGTTTGTGTGTGTGCCACACACACACACACACACTCAAATATACTAATCTCTATGTGTTTATATACCACACACAAACACACACACACATAGACATTAGTATATATGAGTGTATATATGGGTGTGTGGCACACACACAGAGATTAGTATATATGAGTGTATGTGTGTATGTGTGTGTCTTTATATATGTGTGTGGGCACACATAAACACACACATACACATACACATAGAGATGAGTAGATTAGTATATATGAGTGTGTGTGTGTGTGTCTACTTACATGCATACTTGTATGTAGACATCCTCACACTCACACATGATTGTGAGTATGTGCCTATACATATATAGACACACACATATATACAGACATAGAGATTACACACACCCACACAAACATACACATACATAGAGATAAGTAAATATGAGTGTGTGTGTGTATGACCCAACCATATAGATTTAAATATTTAAAAATATGAGATCAGTATATATGTGTTGGATATACTTACTCACAACTGAATATAAATATATAGACACACACATAACACACACACACACATACACACACAACTATATATATATATATATATATACATATATATATATACATATATATATATATATATATATATGTATCTATACCCAACACACATTTGTGTATGTGTGTGTTGGGTATATATACTCACCCAACGCTATCACACACACCACACAAACACAAACACACGCACACATACTCATATATACTAATCTCTATGTGTGTGTGCACACTCATATATATGTGTGTGTTAGTGTTGGGTATATATACTTACACACTCATATATATATATATATATATATATATATATATATATATATACATACACTCATATATACTAATCTCCACGTACACACAAACACACACACATAGATATTAGTATATATGAGTATGTGTTGGGTATTCACACTCACTCCGTATATTAATCTCTAGATTGTATATACATACTTACACATATACACACATTTATATACTAATCTCTTTGTGTGTGGTGTGTGTACACACACACATATATGTTATCACAAACACACACAATACACATATATATATTATTCTCTATGTGTATGCATATATTTGAATATATAACACATTGTGTGTGTGGGTGTGGTGTGTCACACACACACATATACAGATTAGTACACACACACACAAACACACCCAACACACACACACACATATGTAGAGTGTCACAAACACACACAAATGACATAAACACACATGTGTGTGTATGTATACATGTATAAACTCACAATTGTATATAAAATATAGACAAACACACACTCATATTTTGAGTATGTGCCTATATATATATATATATAGAGAGAGAGAGAGAGAGAGACACACACACATACACATAAACATAGAGATTACACACACACACAAACACACACACATAGAGATAAGTATATATGAGTGTGTATGTATGTGAGTGGGTGTGTGCTACCCAATAATATATAAAGAGATTAGTATAGAAGTGTTGGGTATACATACTCATAACCGTATATAAATATATAGATACACATACACACATAACCATATATATATATATATATATGTAGACCCAATACACACACACACTCATTGTATAGAACACACATATATAGAGATACATATCACACATAGAGTATGTAAGCCCAACACACACACACACACACACACAACTCACAAATATATATATATATATATATATATATACATTCATATATACTAATCTTTATGTGTGTCTCTCATATATATGGTGTGTGTGCGTGTGTGTGGGTGTGTGTGTGTGCTGGGTAACATACTCATATACTAATATTTATATGTGTGTGTTTGTGTGTTTGTGTGTTCATGTGTTTGTTTGTTTTTGTATTTGTGTGTGCGTTGGGTATATATTCTCATATAAAAATGTGAGTATCTATACCCAACACAAACACACACACACACACACACCTAGATATAAATATAGACACACACACCTAACCACACAGATATATGTATTTATATTATGAGTATGTATACCCAACACACACGTACACATACACAAAGTATATATGAGTGTGTGTGTGCACACATAGAGATAAGTATATCTGAACATATACACATCCATATACACACATAAAAATTAGCATATATGAGGGTGTATGTGTATATATAGACAAGTATGTATACTTGAGTTTGACAATATATATGTATACACATAGAAAGTACTATATATGACTGTATATAAATATATAGACACACACGAAAACACACACGCAGCATATACACACACCACACATGCACATATGTGTGTTGGGTATACATACTCACAACTGTATATAAATATATAGAGTGTGTGTATGTGTGTTGGGTATATACACTCACAACCATATAAAAATATATTGGCACACACGTACACTATATATATACATAGTTGCACACACAGAGATTAGTAAATATTATATATTTATATACGGTTGTGAGTATATATAAGTGTGTGTATATATAAATACTCACAACCAGATATATATATATATATATACTAACATGAGTTGTGTGTGTGGGTGTGTATATATATATATGTGTGTGTTCTATATATGTGTGTGTGTGTGTATGTGTCTATATATTTATAAATGGTATGTGTATGTGTATGTGTATGTGTGTGTGTGTATGAGTATGTGTGACAAACACACACCCACACACATACACTCATATATACTAATCTCTAAGGTATATTCATGTGTGTGCATGCGTGTGTGTGTGATGGGTATATATATGTGTGTGTGTATATGTGTGTGTCAATACATGCACACACACACAAACACACACACATAGATAAATATATATATATATATATATATATATATATATATATATATCCATGTATATTTGTATACATGAGTGTGTGCGTGCGTGCCTGTGTCTATATATTTGGTTGTGAGTATGTATACCCAACACACACACACACATACACATATATACATATATACTAATCTCTATGTGTGTGTGTGTGTGTGTGTGTATTTATATATGTCAACACACACACATATCTATATATATACTCATAACTATATAACTAATCTCTACACACTCACACAGACACACATACATATAAGAATTTATATTAAAATATATGAGTGTGTGTGTTCACATTATTTTTATATATTTATATATGGTTGTGAGTATGCAAACCCAACACATACATACACACACACACACACACATATACACACTCATATATACAAATCTTTATGTGTGTATTTGATATATTTTAATATATGTATATATATATCTGTGTGTGTGTGTGTGTGTACAGAGATTAGTATATATGAGTGTGTGTGTGTTTGTTTTTATGCATGTATGTAGAGACACATACACACACACACAAATACAAACTCACAACTGTATATATATA
>JACERR010000121.1:62500-67500 GCA_016760335.1 Gastrodia elata
GTATATATATCTATGTGTGGGTATACATACTTACACATAGTTAGCATATATATATATATATATATTATATTATATGATTGTGAGTATGTATACCTATCTATATGTGTTTGTGTTTAAGTGTGTGTGTGCGGGTGTGTATATACATAAGACACGCACACACAAATGAGGGTGTGTTATGTATATAGACACACAAACACACACACGCTCATATATATATATGAGTGTGTCAACGGTTGTGAGTATGCACACACATATAAAGATTGTACATATGAGTGTGCATGTGTGCGTGTCCATATATATACATATATATATATATATATATATACACTAATCTCTATATGTATTTGCGTGTGTACATGTGTTTGTCTATATATTTATATAATATGCACAAATATACATGTGTTTGTATATACTCATATGTATACATACTCACACACGCTTGCTATATACTGTGTGTATACGTGTGTGCAATCGTATGTGTGTGATAACTCATACGTGTGTGTTTGTATACCTAACACACACACGCATAGATAGAGATAAATATATTTGAGTGTGTGTGTGTGTGTGTGTGTATGTGTTGGCTATATATTCACAAATGTATGTATATATGTGTGTATGCATACTCAACACACACACACACACACATACACTCATATATACTTATCTCTATGTGTGCATGTATATGAATATATAACACATATGTGTGTGCACATACAGACATAAACACATAGGTATGTGTTATATACATATACACACGCACACAAACACACATACATATATACATGCATACTCACACACACATACATGCACACACATACACATACACACACTCATATATACTTATCTCTATGTGTTTGTGTGTGTGTCTTTATATACAGGCACACTGTGTGTGTGCACTCATATACACACACACACACTCATATATATTAATCTCTATGTGTATGTGCACTCATACATACACACACAGACACTCATATACATTAATCCTTGTGTATGTGTGCGTATACATATATTAGTATATATGAGTGTGTGTGTGCCTAGACACACACACACTCTGATATACTTATCTCTGCGTGCATAGATATATATATATATATATATATATATATATATATATATATACATACTTATCTCTATACATATGCACACACACACAAATACACACACACACAATTATGTATAGACACACATATATTCATATTCACGCACCGTATAGCAATACAAACACACTCATATAAACTTATCTCCTTGTGTGTGTGTGACTCATATATAGGCGCACACATATGAGTGAGTGTGGGTATACATACTCAACTGTATACAAATATATAGACACACACACGTATGTGTTCTCATACACACACAGACACACACACAAGCACACACATATAGAGAGTAGTATATATAAGTATATCATACATATGTCTGTGTGTTTATTGGGTATACATGAGTGTGTGTGTCTGTATCCATTTGTTTTTGTGTGTGTGTGTGTCTTGACACACACTCAAATATACACATATACACATATACACACACTCACACACATACACATAAAGATTTATATAATTAACACACATATATACACACACAACACACACACACAAACACACACATATAGAGATTAGTATATATGAGTGTACCACACATGTGTCTGTTTGTATTGGATATACATGAGTGTGTGCCTATATCCATATATGTTTGTGTGTATGTGTGTGTGTGTGTGTGTCACATGTGTCTATGTGACACACACATACACACACATGAGTGTATATATGGTGTGTGTGTGTATGTGTCTTGACACACTCAAATATACACACACACACATACACATAAAGATTTAATAAGTAACACACACACAAACACACATACATACTTATCTCCATGTGTGTATATGTAAGTAACACACATAGAGATTTATACTATTGTGAGTATGTATACCAACACACATAAGATTATTATATATGAGTGTTTGTGTGCTGGAATATATATATATGGATATGTGTGTGTGTGTCTCTATGTGTTATACCCACACACACATACACACAAAGACACATAGAGATAAGTATAAGTATATATATATATATATATATATACACACACACACACACACATACACATACATTTATATATACCCCCCCCGCCCCCACACACACACATATGTTGGGTATACAGATGTGTGTGTGTTGGGTATTGATATATATATTATATATACACAGACAAATATATGTGTGTGTGTATGTATGTGAGTATATATACCTAACGCATGCACACACAAACACACACACATAGAGATTAACATATATATATATATATATATATATATATATATATATACATATCTCCATGTGTGTGTGTGTGTGTATTTGTGTGTTTGTGTATATTAGGTATATATTTATATATGGTTATGAGTATGTATACCCATCTATATGTGTAGATGTTTATGTGTGTGTATGAGTCTGTATATACATAACACATGCGCACACTATAGATGTTTATGAGTGTGTATGAGTCTGTATATACATAGCACATGCGCACACACAAATGAGTGAGTTATATATATAGACACACACACTCATATATATAGTCAAAATGAGTATGCACATGCAGATACACACACACACACACTCATATTTATTAATCTCCACACACACACACACACACACACACACACATACACACACACACACACAGACAAACATATATATATATATATATGAGTGTGTATACGATTGTGAGTACGCACACACACATGGAGAGTATACATATTAGTATGTGTGTGCATGCGTATCTATATATATATATATATATACTAATCGTTATCGAGAGTGAGTGAGTGTGTTGGGTGTATATATATAATACACACACTCATATATACTAATCTCTATATGTGTGTGTTTGTATGTGTGTGTATGTGTATGTATATAAATATATAGTGTGTGTGTGTGTGTGCGACACACACACACACATGCAAATACGCACACATAGACACACATTGGGTATTCATACTCACAATACACTCATGTATATGTTGTGAGTATATATGCCTAGTCATCTCCATAGAAATAAGTATATATGGATGTGTGCGTGTATCACACTATTTGAGTGTGTGTGTGTGTTTGTGTGTATTGTGAGTATGTATGCAGATACTCACAACTATATTTATATAGATAGACACACAAACTCTAATACACACATACACTCATATATACTAATCTCTAAGTGTGTCTATTTGGGTGTGTATGTGTGTGTTTATATATATATATATATATATATATATATATATATATAGTTGTGAGTATGTGTATTCCCACTCACAACAAACATAGACACACACACATAGAGACAAGTATGTATATGTGAGTATGTGAGTATGTATACCCAACACACATACACACACAGCACGCACGTATGTGTTGGCTATGTGTGTGTATTATATATATACGGTTGTGAGTATGCACAATAGTATACACACAAACTCATAACCAACACACACACATACATATACTAATCTCCATATGTGTGTGGTGTGTGTGTGTGTATTTGTGCCTGTATATATGAGTTTGTGTGTGCGACACACACATACTAGAGATTAGTATATAACACATATATGTTATACACTAATCTCTATATTTGTGTGTCACACACACAAAAACATATGTGTTATCACAGCACACAGGTTTTTGTTATTACACACACACTCAACACATGTATCTACATGTGCCACACACTCATATATATTTATCTCTATGTGTGTGTGTTTATGTGTGTGCACATACACACACACACATACGCACACACTCATATATGTTTATATATTTAAATATGGTTGGCACACACTCACACACACACACACTCATAGTATTCTATATATTTATATACAGTTGGTGCGCACACACACACATAGAGTTTGTATACTAATATGTGTATGTTTTTATACTAATCTCTATATGTGTTTATATATGAGTGCATGTGTGTGAGTTTGGGTATACACACTCATATATACTTATCTCTATATGATAAATATATATGATTGTGAGTATATAAATATATAGACACATGCTAATATATACTAATTTACATATGTGTATGTTTATATACTAATCTTTATATGTGTGTATATATGAGTGTGTGTGTGTGTGGATTTGGGTATATACACTCATATATACTTATCTCTATATGATAAATATATATGATTATGAGTATATAAACATATAGACACACATGTATGTGTTATCACACGCTCACAGATATATATATATATATATATATATATGCACATACTTATATATTGGCATAAACTAAATATATCCGTGTGTGCCTATATATATATATATTTATTTATTTATTTATTTATCTCTATGTGTGTGTGTGTGTGTGTGTGTCTATATATATACACACACAGACACACACACACACACATGGAGATAAGTATATATGAGTGTGTGTGTATATATATAGACACACACACACAGACACCCACAAACATACACACATAGATGTAGACACACATAAGTGTTATCACACACACACACGTATGTGTTATATACATGTATATATATATATATATATATATAAACACACACACAAATACACACATAGAGATTCGTATATATGTATATAAATATATATACATATATATATATATATGTATGTACACACAGACACACTCATATACACTCATATCTGTGTGTGTGCATCCATGTGTGTGCACACAGAGATTCACACGCACACTTATACACAACACACACACAATAAGATTAGTATATATGAGTGTTTGTGTCAGTGCATGTGTTGTGTATACATACTTACAACTATATACAATACACAACGCGCACACACACAAACATACACACATAACACATACGTGTGTGTGTCTATATATTTATATATATAACTGTGAGTATTATACCAACATACACAACACACACACACACAATCATGACTCATATATATCACACACAATTGTATACGTGTGTGTTTCTATATATCAATACTTATCTCTA
>JACERR010000121.1:72500-75000 GCA_016760335.1 Gastrodia elata
TATATATATATATATATATACGATCGGGTGTATGTGTATATACATACATATGTATATAAATATATAGACACACACACACCACACACTGAGATACACACATACACAGACATATAGATAATATATATATATATATATATATATATATATATATATATATATAATGAGTATGTATAGCCAACACACGCACACTCACACACTCAAATATACTTATCTCATACATATACAAATACAAATATACATATATATATATATATATATATATATTTACACACACACACACAAATAGACATACATAAGATTAATATATATGTGTGTGTGATAACACATACTTGTGTGTGCCCATATATTTATATATGAACAAAAACACACATACACACACATACATAGAGATAAGTATAAGTATATTTGAGTGTGTGTGTCTATTTATATATATATGTATATATATATACATGTATAAAACACATACGTGTGTATTTTTATATATTTTTCGGTATACATACTCACAACCTTATATATATATATATATAGACACACACACACACATACATATAGAGATAAGTATATGTATATATGTATGTATGTATGTATATGTATCTCTACATACATGCATATAGACACACACTCATAAATACTTATCACCATGTGTGTGTGTCTATATATATATATATATATATATATATATATATATATATATATATATAATAATATATGTATACACACTCACAACTATATATAAATTTGTAGACACACATACCCAACACACATAGGCACACACACAATCATATATACTTGTCTTCATGTGTGTGTGTATCTTTGTATATAGACACACACACACACACACACAGATATATATAACACATACATGTGTGTGTCTACCTATTTTTATGCATATATGTAAAAATGTGTGTGTGAGTTTGTATATATTTATATGTATTTGTGTGTATTTGTGATACACACACACACGTATTACATATCTCCATGTGTGTGTGTGTCTATGTGTGTCTATGTATTAGTGTGTATGTTGGGTATGCTATGTATTCCCAACACACACACACATGCAAACACACACACATAGACACACACACATACACACACTCATATAGATAAGTATAAGTATAAATAACATAGAGTGGGGTATCCATAACATGTAAATAACACACTTAGAAATTAGTATGTATAGCCAACACACACACACACACACTCATTTATACGTGTGTGTTATATATGCATAAGTATATACATGTGTGTTATATACATGTGTGTTAGACACACACACACATCAGTATGTATTATTTACTTGTATGTATATACACATATATACAATTGTGTGTGTGTGTGTCTATGTGTGTCTATATATATATACATATATATAGTTGTGAATATGTATATAAAGATATTTATATATGTATGTATATACCCAACATACACAATCACACATATTTTGTTTTATATACCGTTGTGAGTATGTATACCTAACATACATTGATATATACACAAATACACACACTTATATATATACTTATCTCTATATGTGTGTGTGTGTGTATCTATATATAAGTATGTATATAGGTATGTATATCTAGCACACACAAATATTGGTTACGACTAGGTATACACATCCATATATATATCTGTGTGTGTGTGTGATAACACATACGTGTGTGTGTCTATATATTTAATTTATACAAATATTTGTATACTAACATCTATGTGTGTGGGTTTATGTGTGTGTGTGCATTTTTATATATATACAAACATATATATATCTATCTATGTGTGTCTCTACATACTTGCATACAGATATATACACACACCATATATATGTATATATATATATATATATATATAGACACACACACACACATGTATGTATTATATACATGTATGTACACATATCTATGTATGTGTGTGTGTGTGTGTATATATGGTTGTGAGTATGTATATATATATATATATATATTTGTATGTATGTATGTATCTATATTTGTGTGGGTGTGTGCATGTGCGTGTGTCTGTGTGTCTATACATTGAGTACACACACACACACACATACAAATACATAGTCAATATATAGACACAAACACATAGAGATAAATATAATGAGTGTGTGTGTGTTGGCTATACATACACACAAGTATATGTTTGTGTATATATGTATACTCAAAACACACACACACATATACTTATCTCTATCTGTGCATGTATATGAATATATAACACATTTGTGGGTGCACACATGGATATAAACACACACGTATGTGTTATATACACATACACACACACACAAACACACATATATATATACATACATACTCACACACACACTCATATATACTTATCTCTATGTGTGTGTATGTGTGTGTCTCTATATACATGCATACTGTATGTGTGCACTCATATATACTTATCTCTATGTGTGTGTGTGTGTGTGTCTACACACACACACACACACAAATATATACTAATCTCGATGTGGGTGCACTCATACACACACACACAC
>JACERR010000121.1:85000-92922 GCA_016760335.1 Gastrodia elata
GTTGGGTATTGATATATATATTTATATCTATACAAATAAATATATGTGTGTGAGTGTGTGCGTGAGTATATATACCCAACGCACACACACACAAACACACATACACATAGAGATTAATATATATATGTGCACTCATATATACATATCTCCATGTGTGTGCGTGTGTGTGCGTATTTGTATGTTTGTGTGCGTTAGGTATAAATTTATATATAGTTGTGAGTATACAAACCCATCTATATGTGTAGATGTTTATGTGTGTGTGGGCATGTATATACATAAGATACGCGCAGACACAAATGAGTGTGTTATGTATATAGACACACACACACACACACACACATATATATATATACTAATATTTTTGTTTGTGTTTGTCGAGTGTGTAAGTTTGTTGGCGTATATATATAACATACACACTCAAATATACTAATCTTTATATGTGTATGTTTGTGTGTGTGTGTGTATATATATAAATATATAGAGTGTGTGTCTGTGCGACACACACACACACATGTAAAAATGCAGACACACACACATGCATACCTATCTCTATGTGTGTATAGGTAAGTAACACACACACAAACACACATAGAGATTTATACAGTTATGAGTATGTATACCCAACACACAAACGATTAGTATGTATGAGTGTTGGAATATATATATATATATGGATGTGTGAGTGGGCGTGTCTCTATGTGTTACACCCACACACACACACATAAAGATAAGTATAAGTATATATATATATATATATATATATATATATATATATATATATGTATATATACACACACACGCACACACATACACTCATATATACCCACCCCCACACACACTCACACAGATGTTGGGTACACAGATGTATGTGTGTTTGGTATTGATATATATATATATTTATAACTATACAAACAAATATATGTGTGTGTGCGTGTGTGCGTGAGTTTATCTACCCAATGCACACACACACAAACACACATACACATAGAAATTAATATATATATATATATATATATATATATATGTGCACTCATATATACATATCTCCATGTGTGTGTATGTGTGTGTGTGTGTGTATTTGTATATTTGTGTGCGTTAGGTATACATTTATATATAATTATGAGTATATATACCCATCTATATGTATAGATGCTTATGTGTGGGTGTGTATATACATAACACATGTGCACACACAAATGAGTCTGTTAAACACACACACACACACTCATATATATAATTAAAATGAGTATGTATAGGCACACACGCACACACACACACACTCATATATATTAATCTCCACACAGACACATAATCAGACACACACACACACACACACGCACACATATTTATATATATATATATACTAATCTTTATGTATGTGTGTGTAGAGTGTGTGAGTGTATTTGGTGTATATATATAACACACACACATATATACTAATCTCTATGTATGTGTGTTTGTGTGTGTGTGTGTATATATATAAATATATAGACTGTGTGTGTGTGTGCGACACATACACACACACACGTAAATACGCCCACACACACACACACATGCATACCTATCTCCATGTGTGTATAGGTAAGTAACACACACACAAACACTCATAGAGATTTATATGGTGGTGAGTATGTATATCCAACACACATAAGATTAGTATGTATGAGTGTTTGTGTGTTGGAATATATATATATATATATATATATATATATATATATATGGATGTGTGAGTGGGTGTGTCTCTATGTGTTATACCCACACATGCACACACATAGATATAAGTATAAGTATATATATATATATACAAATATATACACACACACACAGATATTGGGTATTGATATATATATTTATATCTATAGATAAACATGTGTGTGTGTGTGCATGAGTATATATACCCAACACATGCACACACAAACACACACACATAGAGATTAATATATATATGTGCACTCATATATACATATCTTTATGTGTGTGTGTGTGTGTGTATTTATGTGTTTGTGTGTGTTAGGTATATATTTATAAATGGTTGTGAGTAGGTACACCCATCTATATGTGTAGATATTTGTGTGTGTATGGGTGTGTATATACATAACATGCGCACACACACAAATGAGTGTGTTATGTTTATAGACACACACACACACACTCATATATAATCAAAATGAGTATGTATAGGCACATACCACACACTCATATATATTAATCTCCACACACACACACACATACACACATACACACACACACACACACACACACACACATATATATATATATATATATATATGTATATATATATGTATGAGTGTGTAAATGGTTATGAGTATGCATACACACATACAGATTATACATATGAGTGTGTGTGCACTCATATCTGTATATATATATATATATATGTATATACTAATCTTTATGTGTGTGTGTGTAGAGTGTGTGAGTGTGTTGGGTGCATATATATTGCACACACACTCATATATACTAATCTTTATCTGTGTGTGTTTATGTGTGTGTGTGTTTGTATATAAATATATAGAGTGTGTGTGTGTGTGATACACAAACACACAAATGCAAATATGCACACACAGTCACACAAATACATAAACACACACATTAGGTATTCATACTCACAACACACTCATATATATATATATATATATATATATATATATATATATATATATATATATATATATATTATGAGTGTATATACCTAGTCATCTCTATAGATATAGGTATATGTGAGTGTGTGTGTGTGTCACACTATTTGAGTGTATGTGTATGTGTGTGTGTGTTACCCAACATTTGTCAGCGATATATATAAGATACACACACACACATTGAGATTAGTATACATACACATAATACATAAACTAATCTCTCATATATACAAATCTCTATTTATTGGTGTTTGTGTCTGTCACTCCTATACACCTTGCACACGCATACACACGCACTCATATATACTTATCTCCATATGTGTGTGTATGTATTGGGTATATATACTGACAATCGTATATATATAAGACACACACATAGCCAACATATGTGTGTGTGTGTGTATGTGTTGGGTATACATAATTTATATGAGTGTGTGCTATCTACATATACTCACACATACACACAAACAAATATGCATGTTTATAGATTAGTACAAATGAATGTCTATATTTGTGTGTGTGTGCGTGTGCGTGTGTGATGACACACACACACACATATAGAGATAAGTATATATGAGTGTGTGTGTGTGTGTATGTGTATTGTGAGTATGTATGCAGATACTCACAACCATATTATATATATATATATATATATATATATATATATAGACACACACACAAATACTCATACAAACTAATTTTTATGTATCTCTGTTTGTGTGTGTATATGTGTCTATATATATATATATATATATATATATATATGGTTGTGTGTATGTGTATATACACTCACAGTAAACACAGACACACACTCACTTAGAGATAATTATGTATATGAGTATGTATACCCAACACACAAACACACACACTCACGTATGTGTAGGCTATGTGTGCATCTTATGTATATACAGTTATGAGTATGTATAATAGTATACACACAAACTCATAACCAGCACACGCACACACACTCATATACTAATCTCCATATGTGTGTGATGTGTGTGATGTGTGTGTGTGTGTGTATTTATGCCTATATATATGAGTTTGTGTGTGAGGCACACACTTATTAGAGATTAGTATATAACAAGTATATGTTAGACACTAATCTCTATGTTTGTGTGTGACACCTACAAACACATATGTGTTATCACAGCACACAGGTATGTGTTATTACACACACTCAACACATGTATCTATGTGTGCCACACACTCATATATATTTATCTCTATGTGTGTGTGTGTTTGTGTGTGTGCACATACACACATACACATACGCACACACTCATATATATCTATATATTTATATACAGTTGGCACACAGTCACACACACACACTCATAGATGTCTATATATTTATATGCAGCTGGCACACACACACACGCACGCACACATTCATATATACGCACAATCGTAGACACACATATACACGCACAAACACACACACACTCAAAGAGATTACTATAAATGAGTGTTTGTGTGTATAGACTATTCTCTATGTGTGTTTATGTGTGTATGTGTGTGTTGGGTATATATATGTATCACACACACAAATGCATGTGTGTATGTGTGTGTGTTATGTGTGTGTGCAATGAAGAGAATATATTTTTTTTTTATTCACAACAATATATATGTATATAGACACATACACAAACACACACACATATAAATTAGTATATATGAGTGTGCGTGTGTGTCCATATATTTATATATAGTTGTGAGTTATACACACGCTAATACATAATAATCTCCATGTGTGTATGTTTATATACTAATCTCTATATGTGTATATATATGAGTGTGTGTGTGTGGGTTTGGGTATACACACTCTTATATACTTATCTCTATATGATAAATATATATGGTTGTGAGTATGTATAATGTTCGTGCAACAACTCGGTCTGGCATGTCGGCATAATAACCTTTTGCACTGCAGTGAGTGGCACTCATTTGGGATACTTGAGATGGCACTGCAATCTAGCATTGGTGTTAAACCCTTTTATTTTATGCTCAGTGGAGTAGAAATGTATGGCGGATGATCGTGGGATCCCTACTTCCCCTAGCGGTAGCCGCTCGGCTGATTGGCAGGACTGGCGACCTCCTTAGTGATAAGAATAAAGGCCACGCAGCGGAATGGTTGTTGTGGGTTTCTATATATACTAATCTCCATGTGTGTATGTTTAGTATACATATGTGTGTGTGTACATATATATTTATATATGATTGTGAGTATGTAAACTCAACATACACACACACACACTCATATATACTAATTTCTACATACGTGTGTGTGTGTGTGTTTATATATATGAGTATGTTGTATACGTGTGTGCGTGTGTGTGTGTGTATACATGTGTGTTTGTATGTATGTGTTAGGTATACACACTCATATATATGTGTGTGTATTATATAAATATATAGATATAGACACATAGTATATATACTATATATATATATATATATATATTAATATATATGGTTGTCATACACACAAATATATACTATAGGCACACACAGATAAACTCATGTATACAAATCTCTATGAGTGTGTGTGTTGCCCAACACTATAAATATATCACACACACACACACAAATATATATATATATATATAGATATATATATATACATACATATATATAGATATATATATATATACATATATATATAGATATATATATATACATATATATATATATATATATATATATATGGATGTGTGTGGGTTCTCTATGTGTGTGTATTTGCCTATATAACACATACATGTGTGTGGGTATACATACTCACAACTGTATATAAATATATAGACACACACACACACATAAAGGTTGGTATATAGCACATACATTGCCCATATATATACACACATAGATGCATATATATACTCACAATTGTATATAGTGAATATGGGTATACGGTTATGCTGTATGTCTGTTGTATATATACTAATCTCTATACATTGGGTATATACATATATACTCATACTCATACATGTATGTATACCTAACACACACACACGCGCATACACATAGAGATTAGTATATATGAGTGTGTGTGTGTTCGTACACACATAGAGAACACACTCATATATACTTATCTCCTTGTGTGTGTGTAACTCATATATTGGGCACACACATAAGAGTAAGTGTGGGTATATATACTCAACTGTATATAAATATATAGACACACACATGTATGTGTTATCATACATGCACAGATATATATATATATATATACACAGCACACACACATAAACACACACATAAAGATTAGTATATATGAGTGTCTCACACATATGTGTCTATATGTGTGTTGG
Organism: Gastrodia elata; assembly: GCA_016760335.1. Classification (NCBI taxonomy): domain Eukaryota; kingdom Viridiplantae; phylum Streptophyta; class Magnoliopsida; order Asparagales; family Orchidaceae; genus Gastrodia; species Gastrodia elata. The sequence goes on from JACERR010000121.1 coordinate 90,972, forward strand.
GTATACATGAGTGTGTGTCTGTATCCATAAATGTTTGTGTGTGTGTGTCTATGTGACACACACACATACAGACACATGAGTATATATGCGATATGAGTGTTTGTCTTGACGCACACTCATACATACACATATACACATACACACACACACATACACATAAGGATTTATATAAGTAACACACACACAAACACACATATATACCTATCTCCATGTGTGTATATGTAAGTAACACACATACAAACACACATAGTGATTTATATAGTTGTGAGTATATATACCCAACACACATAAGATTAGTATATATGAGTGAGTGTGTGTGTGTGTGTGTTGGTATATATATTTGGATGTGTGTGTGTGTGTTTCTATGTGTGTTATACCCACACACACATATATATAGAGATAAGTATAAGTATATCTATATATATATATATATATATATATATATGTATACACACATACACACACACTCATATATACCCACACGCACACACAAACACATGTTGGGTAAACATCTGTGTGTGTATTGAGTATAGATATATATATTTATATCTATACAGACAAATATATATGTGTGTGCACATGAGTATATATACCCAACACACACACACACAAACACACACATACAAATTAATATATATATATATATATATATATATATATATATATATATGTGTGCACTCATATATACTTATCTTCGTGTGTGTGTGTGTTAGGTATATATTTATATATAGTTATTTGTATGTATATCTAACACACTCATATATACTAATCTCCATGTATGTGTGTATGTATGTGTGTGTGTGTATATATCTGTGTATGAGTATACATACTTATATGGGTATGTATACTTACACATACTTAGAATGTGTATATGTATACATATATATATATATATATATACATATTATATGGTTCTGAGTTTGTATGCCCATCTATAGGTGTATGTGATTGTATAGGCACACACACATATGCTCATATATGTAATCAAATTAAGTATGTATAGGCACACACACACACTCATATATATTAATCTGCACACACACACACACACACATTTACATATATATATATATATATATATATATATATATATATATATATATATATATATATATATATATGCGTGTGTATACGGTTGTGAGTATGCACACACACATAGAGATTTTACATATGAGTGTCTATGTGTGTACGCGTGTCTATATATATATTTATATATATACACTAATCTTTATGTGTATTTGTGTATGTACATGTGTGTGTCTATATATTTATATAATATGCACACACATACATGTGTCTATATGTACTCATATGTATACATACTCACTCACACACACTATATACTGTGTGTATATGTGTGTGCAACCGTATGCGTGTGATAACACATACGTGTGTGTTTGTATACTAACACACACACATAGAGATAATATATTTGAGTGTGTGTGTGTGTGTGTGTGTGTGTGTTTGTGTGTTGGGTATACTTACACATATGTATGTGTTTGTGTGTCTATGTATACTCAACACACACACACACACACATACACTCATATATTCTTATCTCTATGTGTGCCTGTATATGAATATATAACACATGTGTGCACACATAGACATAAACACACAGGTATATGTTATATACACATACACACACACACATAAACACATATATATATATATACATACATACTCACACACACATACACACACACTATCATATATAGTTATCTCTATGTGCGTGTGTGTGTGTGTGTTGAGGCATGTGTGTGCGTTACCCAACATGGGTGTGTGATATATATAAGATACACACATACACATTGAGATTAGTATGCATACACCCAATACATATACTAATCTCTCATATATACAAATCTCTATATATGTGTGTTTGTGTGTGACTCATATATACCATGCACATGCATAGACACACACTCAAATATATTTATCTCCATGTGCA
>JACERR010000122.1:0-2500 GCA_016760335.1 Gastrodia elata
CTTATCTCCATGTGTGTGTCTGTGTGTCTCTACATACTCACAACTATAAATATATATATAGACACAGACACGTAGTCATATATACTCATATATACAAATATATATTTATATATATACACACACACACACACCCGCACGTGCGCATAAGTGTTATATATATTTATGTGTATGTTATATAGTTATATATTTATATAGATACCCACATAAAGATTAGTATCTAACACATGTGTGTGTTTTTATCTCACAGACATACGTGTGTGTGTGTGTGTGTCTAGTAAGCATGTATGTAGAGGCACACACACACACAAACATGCACACATATGTTATATATATAGACGCACACACACACTCATATATACTTAATTTTATGTGTGTGTATACCCAACACACACACACACAAACATACATATATATACACACACACAGTCATATATAAAAATATAGACACATCGTATATATATATATATATATATATATATATATATATATATATATATAGACATACACACATACTCATATATACTAATCTTTATATATGTGTGTCTATGTAGGTATACATACTAACACATATGGTTGTGTGTGTGTGTATATATAATTGTGGGTATGTATACCCAACACACATGCACACACACACACATGTCTATAACACATACGTCTATGTTGTCACACACAAATATATATATATATACCCAACACACACTCAATTATATTTTAATATATGAATATATATATCTGTGTGTTATATATATATATATATATGAGTGTGTGTGTGTGTGTGTATGTGTGTGTGTGTTTGTGTGCCTATATGCATGTATGTAGAGACACACATACGCACACACACAAACACATGCTCTTAATTGTATATATATAGACACACACATAGAGACTAGTATGTATGAGTGCGTGGGTATCTATATATATATACTATTGTGAGTATGTGTTTGCGTGTGTGTGTGTGTCTACATACATGCATACAGACACACACACTCATATATATTGATTTATACACACACACACAGATATATATATACATACATATATTAAAATATAATAAACACACACATAAAGAATTATATATATGAGTGTGTATTTGTATGTGTGTATGTTGGGTATACATACTCATAACTACATATAAATATATAAATATATACGTGCACACACAATCATTTATTTTATTATAAATGTATGCATATATATGTGTGTGTGTGTAGAGATTAGTTCTACAGTTGGCGAGTATATATATACATACGTGTGTGTCTACATATATAAATATATAGATACACACACAAACACACACATATAGAGATACACACACACAATACACACACATAGAGATATATATATATATATATATATATATATATAACACATACGTGTGTGTTATATGTCTTTATCTATATATTTATATACAGTTGTGAGTATGTATATGTGTGTGTGTGTGTTAGGTATATACATAAATACTCACAATCGTATATAAATATATAGACAACATACGTAACACACACGTATGTGTTATATATTTCTCCATGTCTGTGTGTGTTATATATGTGTGTGAGTATGTATACTCACCACACACACACACACACACACACACATCACACTCACACGCAATCACATGCACAAAAATTTACTTGTGTGTGTGTGTCTGTATATTTATATATGCCTATATATATAGAAACACACACCCACACACACACTCATATATATTAATCTCTATATATGTGTGTATGTGTGTATGTGTATCCATATATTTATTTACGCATATATATAAAGACACACACACACACACACATGGAGATTAGCATATATGATTGTGTATGTGTGTGTGTGTGTCTATACGCATAGGTGTATATAAATATACAGACAAACACACACACACGTATGCAGATTTGTGTGTGAGTATGTGTGCGACTATATATATACTAATCTCTATATGTGTATATAACACATACGTATAAATAATACATACGTGTGTGCATCTATAAATATATATAGCACATACGTGTTATATATACTAACACTCACACACACATGCTCATATATACTTATCTCTATGTGCATGTGTGTGTATACGGTTATGAGTATGTATACCCAACCCATCCATACACACATGGAGATTAGTATATATGAGTGTGCGTATATAGATACCCACACAAACACAAACACACACACATAGAGATTAGTATATATGAGTGTGTGACTATGTATACCCACACCTAAATTCATAATTGTATATAAATATATTGGCATGCACTCATATATACTAATCTTTATGTGTGTTTATGTGTATGTAATCTCTATGTGTTGGGTAAACTTACTCACAACCTTATATATATATATATATATATATATATATATATATATATATATATATATGTATATAACATATATACTTATCTCTATATGTGTGTTTGTGTGTGTGTGTGTGTCTTTATATATATGGATGTATATATATCTGTGTCAGTGTGCATGTGTTAGGTATACATACTCATAGCTGTAT